>CAUYON010062354.1:0-33064 GCA_963573935.1 Arctocebus calabarensis
AGGAAAGCCACCACCAACACCAAGGAGGTACATGCTGAAACCAACCTCAGCTCCCATGTCAAAGACACAGCGGGCATCAGAGATTGCCTGCATGAAGGTCTCAGGATCAGTACAGCCACTTACTACGTGGAAGCTGACACCAATGACATCAATATTTAGCTCTTCTGCCCATTCTAAAAGAAGTCTGCTGGTTTTGAGGGTGGCACCAAACTTAACACTGAGTCAACAGACTGCTTTGGAATCATCAGTGGCAATCCTCAAAACCAACTTAGCCTTTGGATGTGCTCTGGCAACTTCCATCAACTCGACTTCACTGTCAAAAGTCATCATCTGGACCCCATTATTGGCAGCATACTTTATTTGAGACACTTGTTTACAAGGATTTGCATAGATAATCCTCTCTGGAGGCACCCCGAGACTTTGCACCAATTGTATTTCAGTCTTGCTAGCACAGTGAAATCCTGTCCCAATGGCAGCGAGGGTCTTCACAATAGCTCTACTGTCATTACATTTGACTTCATAAAAGGGAGTGACATGAGGAAGAGCTTTTAGCCATCTTCGGTGTTTCTTCAGAACATCTCTGATGTCTGCTATATAGAAGGCATCCTTATCATCAGAAGAGGAAACTTCATTGATATTTTGATCCAGAATGTCCTTGGCCCTAAAACCTTCATCAAGCAAGTGGCAGTCAAACTCTTCATTACTAATGTTGTTCATGGGTTCTTGATGTTTCTTTGAAAAACTAAGAGATGGAATTTAAAGACATACTTCTAGCTTCTCACAAAGGCAATTCTCCAGGAATTCTGAATCCCACTGCGTGTGTCCTCCAAGCAACAGTGGAAGTGTTCTTAGAGCATCTGGGCACCGCAGGCCAGCCCCATGGAGAAGCCGGAAAGCCAGAGCTGCAAGAGTGCTTGGCCGCCCCTGCCGCCCCTGCAGCTCCTGGCTCCCGCCTGCAGAGACGCCGGCCCAAGGCGGAGACTTCAGGGACTGACCTCCACATTTTCAATGTCAATAGAAAATGGGTTATGGAAAAGCTGTATGTCCTATTCATGGAGAAGCTCTTTAAATCTAAATTGGAACTCCTCTTGCAACTTTTCCAGTGAATCCACACGGAAAATACAACCAATGGTTTTTCTGCTAACAGATTTTGCAGCCCGAGATGAGTATGCTGCTAAACAGGACAGGCAGTAAAGGCAAAAACACTCCGCGGGTCGGATAAAAGTCATGGGCCGGCTGCATGTGGCCCGTGGGCCGTAGTTTGAGGACCCCTGGGTTAGAACCTACTGAATTGATTCTACAACACACTAACAAGTTGTGACTCACAACTTGCAAAATGTTATTCCCTTGGATTGCACTGTTTTATTCATTGTCTGAATCACAGGTCAGAAGTAACTCTGTATTTCCATAACCAGCATTCGAACACTCATTCCTTTATTAATTAACTCACTTAATTAACACATGAAAGCCACCACTATAAGTAATAGTTTGTGTGGTCACACAGAAGGAAGGTAACCTACCAGTACATGTTCTGAAACTGAGTGAACATTCCAGAAGTAATCTGAGTAAATGCTCAAAATGTCCCTTTGAATATTCTGGGTTTCCATCTTTTCCCAACTTAAAACAGTTTCTCTGCCTCTTTCCTCCTGCATTACCATCTTAGGATATATTCCAGAAACATGGTAAGTCCCCTTGAAGTATTAGAGCTCAGGAGGGATGAATTTGAGACCTAATAATTATTCCTGAATGAGGACTATCTTTAGCCTAAGTGGTTCTTGTGTTTTGCTAGGCCTCTGAAGTTAATTGATCAATCCATAGAATTGAAAGGAAAATAAAAACACAATGTGGGAATCCAAAGGCTCTTTCTAACACAGCTCAGAGGATAAGTGAAAGCCAGTTAGCAGGGCAACACCCAGAAATCAAGGTAGGTAATTTGTTCCCCTGCATTATATGACAAATAGTTTTTAATGAAGCTTCTCCCAAAGGTGGGAGCTTTTAAGGACCCAAAAGCTAAAGTAAGACATATACTATTGAAGAAGAATGGCTTTCATATTAAGATAAGCTCTGCTACCCAGAGTAAAAAATAAATAAAAGTTGGAGAAAATAATTATTGCATATCTCAGCGTTGGAACAGAAATGATCAGTGTTACTCAATTTGAAATATGAACTGTGCTTTTTCTTGATTGAGAATGAGGGGCTCAATAGAAGCCGATGAAATACTATTTACTCTCATGCTATTTTCATCATAAATGCAGTGATATAAGCTATATTTTAGTTTTCGAAATCAGTTTCTGATCAGCTGGGCAGGTAGCAAAAGGCAACTATTCTTTTAAGATTAGAGTGATAATTTGGGGAGTAACAAATTTTACATGAGCTTTGACCACAGCTAAGTTGTTTAGGGCAATGGGCCACTCTGGCTTGAGAGGAATTTGCCCTGGTTCTTAACTTAGTGCTAAGATTTAGCTCTATGATCTGTCATTGGAAGCTTTTGAAGTAGAGAGATACAGAAAGGGTATTAAAAGTAGTAAATTGCTAGTTCAGTATCTCATTTCAGAAGTCCTATCTTATGTAGCAGATATAACATAATGGAATTTGTTATCTTTCAGGATACTGTAATAAATCCAAATACGTTGCTCTCCCAAAAAGCTTTTTATATAACTTTATGGGTGATTAAATGATCCACATTTTTCAATTACATGAAACACAGGTTTGGGTCGCATTCTCCTTCCTTTCTACCCAAACCAGAGGGTGACAGTTTCACAGATTTAAAGGTTTCTTGACTGGGCTGTTCCGAATTCCAGTCTGACATACAGAGAATAAATAGGTCTATTTAGTTTTCCTGCTAAACTACATCCTCCAACTGTCTGAACTTTGGAGTATTAAAGGCATTATTTGCATCTCTATCTCCCAACTTTGTTTTATTTCTAAATTGGTTTAGAACTCAGGCAAGGAAGAGGGACTCTATGGCCCCACAGAGATCCTCAACACTTTTCTAATTGGTCCTTCTTGTTTCTAGCCATAGTGTTGTTGCAGGAAGATGAGGCCCAATGGAGAAAAAGAGTTCCCATTTTTATAAGAGGAAGGGCTTTATTTCAGCCAGCTGAGCAAAAGGCATAGACGAATTCAAAATGGGCTCACTCCCCAAATTCCTTGGTCTTTCCCTTTTTATCTCCAGTCACAAAGTTCCAACCCATGGGTACCTTTCTCATTGGTCAGTTTGAATGAAGTTGGAGAAGCAGCTCTGGCTTTTACAGAATTGTGGTCTTTCACCCAAGCTGATGCAGGCCTCAGCCTCCAAGTTCCAGGAAGTTAAGTTTTTACAAATCCCTAAGAGCTGAGTCACCAGGGGAAGGCCCTGCAGATGTAGTCTTTGGGTCTCCTTGACAAGATCTCTGTTTTCCTAGACCTCACCCTTCCCAGTTATCCTCTCTCAATGTCTTCCAATACTCCCTCCACAATGCTCCAAAAATAACTTAGCACATGTGACCATCTGTCTTGATTAAAATATTAAGAATGCTTCACCCGACTTGCAAGGGCTGAGATAACAAAGTACCAAAAATTGGGTGGATTAATCAATAGAAAATTTTCTCACAGCTCTGGATGTTAGAAGTCTGCGATCTAAGGGTCTGACTGAACTGGTTTCTCCTACGTGCTTCCCTCCTTAGCTTACAGGTAGAATTCATATAGCCTTCCTCTGTGTCTGTCTTCATCTCCTCTTCTTTTAGGGACAGCAGTCAGACTAGATTAAGGCCCACCCTTAATGGCCTCATTTTATCTTAATTACTCCTTTTTTTTTTTTTTTGGAGACTGAGTCTTACTCTGTCACCCTGCGTTAAGTGCCCTGGCTTCATGCCTCATGACAATCTCAAACTCTTGGGCTCAAGGGATCCTCTTGCCTCATCAGCCATCTGAGTAGCTCGGACTATAGGTGACAGCCACAAGGCCTGGCTAGTTTTTCTACTTTTATTAGCGATAGGGTCTTCTTCTTGCTCAGGCTAGTCATCAGCTCCTAAGGTCAAGGGATCCACCCGCCCTGTGCGAGGATTACAGTGCCCAGGCTTTTGTCTTGTCGTCTTCTTGCTCAGGCTAGTCATCAGCTCCTAAGGTCAAGGGATCCACCCTCAAAAGTGCGAGGATTACAGTGCCCAGCCTTTCTTTATTCTTTTTTTTTTTTTTAATTAAATCATAGCTGTATACATTAGTGCAGTCTTGGGGTACAATGTGCTGGCTTCATATACAATCTGAAACATTTTCATCAAACTGTTTAACATAGCCTTCATGGCACTTTCCTAGTTATTGTATGAAGACATTTGTATTCTGGATTTAGTAAGTTTCATTTGTACCCTTCTAAGATGCACCATAGGTGTGATCCCACCTTAATCACTTCTTTATAGGCCTTATCTCCAAATACAGTGTTACTCTGAGGAATTGTTAACATATGGGTAGGTAGGGAGGACACTATTCACCCCATACGAGTAAACAATGACTTACTACGAGGCAAGCAGCTCACAAAATACAGCTCACCAATATGCCTCAAGGTAAGATCCAGACCTTTAATATGCCATAAAAGACCCTCCAAGTTCAAATCTATCTTAGCCTTTTTAGGCACATCTTTCACTTCTACTTACACTAAATTTCAGCCTTATCAAAATATTTGCAAATTGTGCCTTGTCTTTTCACCCTGTTGGGCATTTATATAAGCTCCTTAATGCCTAGAATGCTCTCTCCCTCCCTTAGACTACCTGAAAAACTTCTATTTATCCTCCAGAACAACTTGAATTTCTCTGCAAAGCATTCTCTGGACACCTTTTCCTTTTATAATCAGCCATCTGTATCCACAGGTTGGGCATCCATGGATTCCACCAACGTCAGAACAAAAATAGTTTAAAAACACTAATAACAATACAAATAAAAGACAACAGTATAACAACTACTTGCCCAACATTTACAGTCTATGATGTATCATATGTATGTACAGATGACTTAACTATATGGGATTATGTATGTAGCTTATATGGAAATATGACCCCATTGTATGTCAAGGATTTTAGCACCTGTGCATTTCAGTATCGTCAGGGGTTCTGGAACTAATCCTTCAAGGATACAGAGGGTTGACTAGAGTTATGTTTTATAGAACCCACCACACTAAATATCCAGAAGCTACTCAACTTACAAAGGGTTACATCCCAATAACATAATTTCATCATATTTCGAGAGCATAATGAACATATATTGCTTTCAAACCATCACAAAGTTGAAAAATTCGCAAAACATCATAAATTGGGAACCGTTTGTATTTCTTAGTATGTCTGTCTCTCCAGTTATAAAGGAAGCTCTTTGAAGGCATTGAATGTGTTTACTTATGTCCTTACCACTCACATGTGCCTGGCACATAGCAGACACTTAATAAACCTGTATTAGTAAGCAGATAATTAGGTTGTCAAAGAGAAAGTAGAGGTTTTAGTAGTAACCATTAGCCTTAGGAGACTGAATGCTAAAAAGAAGTTGCTGCAAGCTAAGACACCATGGAACTCTACCTAGGGCCACAGAGTGAGACCCTGTCTCAAAAATAGAACAGGAAAATACTGGACATATAGAGAACTGATCTAATGTGCATCGGCCATTTGTAAAGGCAAAAAGCAGGTTTTATCCTTTATTCTTTTATAAATTATTTAAGTAGCTGTAGGAATCCAAATAACATAGTTAAGAGTAAGACTCAGGAAGTAATAGTAGAAAACACCAGGCAAAAGTTAAAATCAGATTTGCCAGTATAAGAGCATAAGCACCAAGTACAGAGTCCAAGTCCAAGGAGGTGGAAAGAAGGAAGGGGTGAGACAACTAGGGTCCAAGGAACAGTGCGTACATGAAGACCGGCTGGAAACCTTAAGTGCTTGACTGCAGTTAGTAGTGATCTCACCTCATTCTGATCCTCCATTCTAATTTATCCTAACTTCCTCTAGCTTTGCTGGTCTCATCCTAAGATCTTTTTCATTTTACAGTCATATACATACAAGCTGACAATTCCTACCTAAAATTCAAAATCTGAAATGCTCTAAACGCCAAAATCTTTTGAGGGCATACATGATACTCAAAGGAAATATTCATTGGAATATTTCAGATTTTTGGATTAGGGATGCTCTACTGGTTATGTATATACAAATATTCCAAAATACAAGTAATCCAAAATATGAAACACTCTGGCCCCAAGCATTTAGGATAAGGTACACTTCAACTTACATTATTTTTATTCATGCTCCTTGAAGAAAAGGATGCTGTTTTTCACACCTATGTCACATAAAACTCTAATTAAAGTAAGCAAAGGAAATACTGCGACTGAAATTCAGAGGGAACATCATATGATGTGCAAAGGACAAAAGTAGATACAGAAAAACATAAGGAAAAAGTAGAAAAACCAAATCAACTAAGCTAGTGAAACAAGGATGGCTTCCCCTCCGTCACCACCATATCTACTTTTTCTTGAGATACAGCCAGGAGGCAGATAGGGTTTTCTCACCATAAGCTATTTCTTTATATTCATCCCAGAATTACAGGCTAAAGATTGCCTTTCACCAGCTTCAGTCTCTGATAAATGGGTCAATTCCATTGGCTAACATTACTGACAGTCCTTGGTCCTGACAGCCTGATTTAATTAATCTATTTAATTTATTGATCAACTAGACAGAAAAAGCACATTCTCCATTAAATGGGTTTTTATCATCTGCAGTTATAGAGCTAAACATCTTTTTAAAATCTGAAATTTAGTTAGTGTATGACATGCTGTCTTTCTTAGAAATTACTTGCAAAGAGGAAAAGGCAAAGATTAAAAATGGTTCTGTGACTTTAAGCAATGACTAAGAGGTCAGACTGTAAAATTGAACTCTATTCGGGCTGTCCACTTCACTGAAACTGCAACGCAAAGCACTATTACCTCCAAGTCGTTTTAGGCTGGTGCCTGAATTTACAGTCATTAAACTGTATTACATATGTTGTGCCAAGCAGGCATGTGATAGGATATGATTTTCTGAGGTCCGTATGTTCATTATATGGAAGGTGGATACGTTGATACTAGTTAAAAAAAAAAATTCTCTCCATCCAGTTAAAATATTTTCCCCCAAATTACAGCTCCATGACCAATTCCTCAATATCTGTGATAATTACAGCATCTACCATTAATCAGGATTCAAGATTTTACTACATACTTGAAAATGTTTCACATTTGATACACATATAAATCCTGTCAGGTAAGTTTCATTATGTAAGTACTTCCTGTAGGTAAGAAGGCTGAGGCTCAGAGATAGTATGTGTCAGGGCTAGGGTTTGAAGCCAGGTAAGCAAGATTCCGAAGCCTGTGCTCCTCCAAATATACCTAGCAACCCCAATCTGACCTTCATTTTATAGCACTTAATTTGGCACTACATTAGAAGTATCTTTGTGTCACTTTGGGGATGTTTCAGGTCTCTTTCAGTAAACTACTTGTACATTATCCTCTCTCTTTAATCTTGGCCTTCCAATACTCAGAAGATTCATAGGTAAATAAATGGCCATGAGTAGAAGCACTCACAGATATATGACCAGAACAGCTAGAAACAATGAACTCTTTAAGGTTGACACTGCATTCAAGGTGGTGAGAAAAACATATTAGCAATATAGCATACACCCTAGCAGCCTCATTAGAAATAAATTTAAAATCCATTTGAAGAAAACCTCAATGGGATAAGAGCTGAATAGGGTAGGTCAATCAAGCCATTATCTGTACAAATTTAGTACCATATTACTGTTTCAGAGTCTCAGCAATGTGGGAAAGAGATTAATCTCCGGTCTTCCTTGCAATCCATTCCATTTTTATTTACTTCTAGCCAGCTGTCTAGCTAAAGAATGACTCTTCCTATTCAAACTCTAAATGAAAGGTCATTGACTCTCAATATTTACAGATCCTTTGGGGGAAAAACTTGGCTTTTCCTTTTGTATTTATATGTAATACCATTTCATTAGTATTATTTTGATCTGAGCTTTTTTTAATAAATTATTCTTTTTCTGATGCAATAGTATTTTACTTTTGACCAGAGAAATGCTTTATACTATAGCAAAGTGAAGTGACACAAATAGTTGTTTAAGATATTTAAAAGTTACAGTTTCTAGGCAGCACCTGTGGCTCAGTGGGTAGGTCACCGGCCCCGTATACCAAGGGTGGCGGGTTCAAACCCGGCCCCGGCCAAACTGCAACAAAAAAATAGCTGGGCATTGTAGCCAGCACCAGTAATCCCAGCTACTCAGGAGGCTGAGGCAAGAGAATCCCCTAAGCCCAGGAATTGGAGGTTGCTGTGAGCTGTGTGACACCACGGCACTCTACCAAGGGCGATAAAGTGAGACTCTGTCTCTACAAAAACAAAACAAACAAACAAACAAAAAAAAGTTAAAGTTTCTGTTGATTCATAAATTCTTTTGAATTAGTACTCCTAAAACTTTAGATAAATCCATTTCAGTCTTCTCCTCTTTTAAATTAATAGTTTTAATGACATATATAAGTTGGATTTTATTTTACATTTATTTACAAGTTTGTTTTTAACTTTGGCTTGGGTCAAATTAGGAAATTAGTGAAGTTCATACCAACTGGAGATCTGAAGATAAGGTCAAACCCCTCTCTGGCGAAAAATCCTGTAAACCCTACGCTGAAGACTCTCAATGTTTACTTAAATGAATTTCAATGATCTCCAAGCTTCCTCTGAGCTTCTTCCACGTTCAAAAGTCTGCTAGATATTAAAGGTACCAGGTAAACATAGTTGCTATTTTCAAAGAACAAAGAAATCCCTAACCTTAGACACTGGGGTATGTATCATTTAAATCAAGGATCATTTTGATTTATGTTTTATCATCATCCCCAAACATTCCTTTTTATCATTATTATTAACCACATTAAAATCTAGATTCTTCTTTTAGCCACAGGACCCAAGGGAGAGAAGACTATGAGTACTGGGTAACTGAAAAATTGCAAGAATATTGCTTCCAAAAACATCAAGGTGAGAGTATTCTTACAGAGTGCCCCTGATTTTTCTCTAAAACTATGGGAATCTAACAATTAGCTAAAAAATGAAGGTGTGTTGAGTATGCATGAATCTATGACTGCTACCAGCATTAGGTACTATAGGGACAAAAACAGGTCAGGGACAAGGCAGGCAATGACATTCCATATGGAATGATTTAATTCCTGATTAAATCTGAGTAGTGGGAGAACTTCCAGAGCTACACACTGACAATAATGTTCTATAAGCCATTTATTTTCCACTTGCTACCCTCAGTTCTCAAAATGTGACTTGAGGACTGCTCATAGACTGCTGAGAGTCTTCCACAGGCAACCCATCCTGTTCCTTAATTTTTAAGTTTGTAATACGGCAACACAATACTAGTTTTCAGCAAGAAAACACACTAGCAACATTTAATAAATAAACAGGTATAACTTTATTACAGTTTCATAAAAGTAATTCTAATCTTTCTACTAATTCTAGGGAAGGAATTCTCTTTGTAGAGGGTCAGATTTGGAAAAGAGTAAACACGTGGCAGGAGATGGTTTGTTACATCCGTGACCTGAAAACTGTTAGAGAATTGGTAACTGTCTAGACTCCAGGACCGGGTATATCTTTCTAATGCTTTGCCCTCCATCACTTGGAACACCAAGAAGAAAATAAGACAGTTACACACAGAAAGGATAATGTCATTTCTCCATACCCTGCTACCTGCAGGCCTAAGAGTTAAGTCCTAAACCTATAAGCATGGACCTCTTTCTCTTAACACCGGGGACACTTATCTCCTTTTGAACTACCCCGATTGAAGGGACCAGTCAAGTACTTAGGAGTCAAATTAGAAAGAAGGGGTTTTGTGCCCTCCAGAAACCAACTAAGTATTTGTTCAGTGGCCTATAAGATAACCAGTATTTTTTGGTAAGTTCTTAACAGTGATGAAGACAAGAAATAGTGCCTTACCATACAAAGATATTCTAAAAAGTAGGAATGTTCTCTGACAGGCTTGTAAACAGTAAAAGACAGCCAACTTCATTCAATTAGAGAAAAGCAAAATTAGAAGGCAAAGGTGAAAAACTGACAGGATTGTTCTGAAGTCACCAGATGAGTTAAAAGCAGATTGGCACTCAAATTTTACTTTCTGATTAGAATAAATCAAAACATATATTGTAACTCTTTACACAGCATTGTAAAAATCATTTCCTCTGTAAATTTTGTCTATGAATCAAAGCTTTTAAAATCTGTTATTCTTGATTAGATACAATGTGCATATATTAAAATTCTTTTTAAAGGAAAGGATAACAAAGGCTAAAAAAAGCTATCAAGCTCCATAAGCTACATCAGTGTAGGAGTGCCCATTACCATAACAGTATGACAGTGCTACTAAGCATGGTACGAGTGGAGGTAAAAAAGTATAACAAATTATTCAGAGAATAAGTGTACCAATGGTCTAAACATGCAAGAATTCATAAGAACAAATTCAGACCTTTAACAGCATTTTAATCATTCACGACCTTCCAAGGTCACATGGAGAATACTTTCTTATCAAGCCATTCCCTTTAGGGTAGACACTAATTTCTGTTATCCATTTTTCATATGAGCTCTGGCAGAGTTTCTGATTTCTTTTCCTGTTGGGAATGTGAAGATTGTCTTGTTGACATATCTGATACACAACTGAGTTTCAGCATTTAGGCAGCTTTGGGCTTTAAGGTAATATATATTTGAATACCAGGTTTTTCTATCCATAATATTTCACAATCACTGGAGAACACTGCTGAAAGATATTTCACATCATTTGATTTAATCTTCTTGGAACACAGACACTGTTGTTTAGCTGTTCTAAATCATGAGAAGGAAGAGAAACAACAGTAATAGTAACTATAGCTACCTTATATTGAGTTCTTAGGCATTAGGTCAGATGTTTAACATGTGTTCCCTCTTTTAAATCATACTGTAAATACATGTAGTCAATTTCTTTCTCTTTTTTTCTTTTTTGGAGACAGAGTCTCATTGTGTCGTCCTCCATAGAGGTAGAGTGCTATGGCATCCTAGCTCACAGCAACCTCAAACTCTTGGGCTCAAGTGATTCACTGGCCTCAGTCTCTTTAGTAGATGGCACTACAGGTGCCCACCACAATTCCCAGCTATTTTTAGAGATGGAGTCTTGCTCTGACTCAGGCTTGTTTGGAACTCATGAGCTCAGGCGATCCATCCACCTTGTCCTCCCAGAGTGCTAGGATTATAGGCATGAGTCATAATGCCTGGCCATGCCTGGCCTCTATTTGGTCAATTTCTATAGTTGTCCTCATTATCCATAACTGAGCCTTAGCAGTTAAGGAACTTACTCAAGGTAGACAGCAGAATTCAGATTTGGACTCAAGACTATCTGATACTAAAACCTGTGATGTTAACTGTGTTCTCAGGAATATACACATTTTAAATCTGTAAGACACTCGGCTAGGAGTGATCTAGAATATTGTTACTACCCTTGGCTCCATCTCTGCTATACTGATCTTTTAGCCACCCCATGTTGAATCACAATTTTCCCACTGTATATCAGCCTTGGTTTCTAGATAACTTTGGTCCTCACTGCAATTCCTTCACCCCATGCATTCTCCTTAGAATCCATGTTCTCAAGTACTAACTCATTTGAATTACTAGTTGCCAACTCCAATGAAGATGACATGGTAGCTCCAAGCTCTACTACCTGATCCACCACTCCAGAATTCTTGCTGCTGTTATATTTTCTAGACTCATCTATATACCACAATTTAAGAACCTTTATTGTTGAGTTAAGAAGGTGAGTATTTACTTTCCAATGAAGAGGGCAGTTAGCAAGCTCAAAGTAAACAGATGTGTTCGCATGACAAATGGAGGCTTACTCTGTGATTCTAGACCCAACTACAAAAGTTTGCTAAATAACATATTTAATTTACAAAAGACCTTAGCTCTTCTGGAACAACGTGGTGATTTACCATTAAGGAACTATATTAATAAAATGGACATTTTTAAATGTGATGATGTAGTCTTCAACCACTGGAAGTATTTCCCTGGAAGGAAAACAGGGCTCCTTTTTCTTGGTAATCCACACCAACATGAGAAAAACTGTTCAAGGTCAGAAAATAAGTCCTATGACTCCTTCATGCCTTGATCCTACTTTGTGGCTGCTTTATATCTCATTTGTACCCTTTTAGAAATTGCTTCACAAAAGTTCTCATATGTTTTTAAAACATCCTAGTTTTCAAACATTCTATTCTATTTATACCACAGCATCCCCAAAGGCAAAGACCTCTCTTTCTCTCTCTCTCTCTTTTTTTTTTTTTGTAACCAACACCCAATCCAGTTTTCCTGCATGCAGTGGGTGTTTCACACATGCTGTTTACTGACATGTACTCCTATTGGAGTGTGTCCTTAGGCTGTTAGGATTCCAGATTTGTACACAGAAGTCAGCAAGAAAAGGCAGAATATTTCTCTGAACTGCTTGTGTGAAATTTCCCTGTGTTTTTCGCGTGCATGTGTGGTTAAAACCTAGATGGTGACTCATGGAACAATGTCACGTTTCATATCACGGAATGATTATGAATAATTATCCTTGGGCTTTGGTTTAAAAAGCAAACTTAAAACATTGAACGAGTCCTTTCTTTCTAACCTCTTACTGACACCTTTTGAAAGAAAATCAGGGATACATGCTAATTAAAACAGCTGTCCCTAAAAGTCCAAATGTAACTACAAAGAACGAGAACTGAGTTACTAGCCACATTCCAAATATAAGCCACTAATATAAAGGAATTAAATAAAGTAGCTCCTGACATATTGAAAACTACTTATCCATTCAAAAAATTATATATATCGCTTAAACACAGCTACAACAACTTCATGTTGCCCAGATGGCCAAAGCACCACTTAAGCTGACCAGTCTCATGCTCAAACCCTTTCAGAGGCTCACCATTGCTAAAGAAGTGAATTCTAATTTCTCTCTCTGGTTATTTTTTTCACACTCTAGTGCCATACTGTTATATACTCTTTGTACTCCCCTGCTCCAGCTAAGACATACTCTTCAATTCTCTCTCACAACATACAAATTGTACAATGGCCAGGGTTTAGTCACGTTTTTCATGCTCTAAATTCCTCCCCTACTGTATACTTGACACATTCTTTTTCACTATTTTTTATGGGGTACAACTCAATTCCCACTTTTCTCCATGATCCTTTTCCTCATACTTGGCCACCATAATGAACCATTGTCCCTACTAGTACTAAGAATTTCCCAGGACTTTGAATCTTTATTCTGATTAAGATGCTGCCTCTGATACCAGTAGGTATCATTTGTATTAGACGTGATCATATTCTTTGATATTTCAAGATATGTATATGGTATCATAATACCAACAAAATCTTAAGCCCTACAAGAGCAAAGATTAATGGTCAATTCTTTTAATATCATCCAAAGTCCTTAACACTCGACAGCTTGACAGAATATAAACTTATTTAATTTTAGATAGTCTCTCTCTGTTATTTACTTTGACATAATAGTGTTTGCTATAATTTGGACACATTTTGTTTGTCCCTAAATAAACTCACATTGAAATTCATGATTCCCAATGTGGTAGTGTAAGGACATGGGGCCTAGGGGGAAGTGTTCAGGTCATGAGGGAAGATTCCTTTGGTGGCATTCTCAAAGTAGTTAAATTTTCATTTCTACAAGACTAGATTAGTTCCCCTGAGAACAGGTTGTCATAAGGTAAGGTTCCTCTGCCTGTTTGATTCTCACTTTGCATGAATCCCATTTCTTTTTGACCTTCTCTGCCATGTCATAACACAGCATGAAAGCTCTCACAAGCAGGCACTGTCATGCCATCGAACTTCCAAGTAGGCAGAACTGTGAAGTAAATAAATGCTATTTCTTAATAAATTACCCAGTCTCAGGCATTTGATTATACTAACAGAAGGACTAAGACTAAGGGGATTAAAATGAACTTACCTTAGACAAGTTGGTGCCCCTGGAATCCAAAGGAGGGCTGAAGGAGCCCTTATTACTCTGTTTCCATGAGTCAGTTTTCTACCCTGGTGAATTTCCTCTCAAATTCTCACTCTAGCTCCTTTTGGTGAGTTTTTTCTTTACTTTATTCAGGATTTAATTTAAGTATAAGTGCAGCTGAATGAAGGATCTTATATCCCTTGTAACACAATAAAAGTCTTTCTTATCAAAACCTTTCTGGCATAAAGATAAAGGCCCTTCTGGTATGAAAACTCTGTTTCCATAGAATTCACAATCTGCCTGTGAGACATGTTATTTTCTACTAAATTCACTTTGCAATATGTACACCTGGGTCTTTTTTTTTGGGGGGGGGAACAGAGTCTCACTATGTCACCTTTGGTAGAGTGCCAAAGTGTCACAGCTCACAGCAACCTCCAACTCTTGGGCTCAAGAAATTCTCTTGCCTCAGCCTCCCAGGGACCTGGGACTACAGGCACCTGCCACAACGCACAGCTTTTTTTTTTTTGTTATTGTTGTTGTCATTGTCATTGTTGTTTGGCAGTCCCAGGCCAGGTTCAAACTCTCTAGCCCTGGGTGTATGTGGCCGGTGCCCTAGTCACTGAGCTACAGGCTCTGAGCCAATGTACACCTGGTTTTAGTATTTACTTTGATCTACATGCCTGGTTAAAAATTCTTGGAAATACATTTATTTGTGGTTTCTTTTCAGTTTGGGTACTAAATAAATAGCTGTAAATCATTTTGCTATTTTATAGCTTACTGGTTTCTAAACATCTTCCCACAGGAAAAATAAACAATCTAAAAGGTAGTTGCAACAAGATGACCTATTAAAAGCCAAGGGACATGGTGGTTCACACACAAAATCTCAGCACTCTTGGAGACCAGGGCAGGTGGATTGCCCTAGCTCAGGAGCTTGGGACCAGCCTGAACAAGACCAGGATCTGCTCTCTACTAAAATTGGAAAAACTAGCCAGGCATTGTGGCAGGTGCCTGGAGTCTTAGCTACTTGGGAGACTGAGGCAAGTGGATTGCTTGAGCTCAAGAGACTGAGGTTGTTGTGAGCTATGATGCTACAGCACTCAACTGAGAGCCACAAAGTTTGAGACTTTGTCTAAATAAATAAATAAATAAATAAAGCAAGCCACGGTGTGTGGGGGTGAGGTCAACACCATCTAACAAAAGTCCAAATTCCTGATAGTCTCTGAGAGTATTTCTAGGATTTTCTTTGCTCTTGAGAGATTAATAAAAAATAGAACAGGAGTCTCAAAATTCTAAAGGGTGCCAAACTCTGGAACTCCAGCTAACTATACATTGAAAATTTATAGTCCATTCACATACACATTTTAAACTGATGGGAAAATGACACACAAAAAAATAGAGAACTGAAATGGTCATTATTCGAACTTTCTTTCTTCCTTTTTTTTTTTTGAGAAAGAATCACACTGTTGCTCTTGGTAGAATGCCATGGCATCACAGCTCACAACAACCTCAAACTCTTGGGTTTAAGCTTGCCTCAGCCTCCTAAGTACCTAGGACTACAGGTGCCCACCATAATGCTCGGCTATTTTTTGTTGTCATTGTCCTTGCCATTGTTGGTTAGTAGCCCCAGGCCAGGTTCGAACCAGCCAGGCCCAGTGTATGTGGCTGGCACGGTAACCATTGAGCAACAGGCCGATTATTTAAACTCTCTAAGCTTGATAAAAAACTACTACTCTATGAACTACAAAGTTAATATGTAGAGATTTCTATGATCCCGATTTCTCTATTTTTTTCTATCCACTTTCAATCTGCAGACTTTTCTACTAGGTACAAAATTAAACTCACTACTTATGACATTCCAGCCAAGATTATTAAAAAACTCATATGGGGCTTTAAAATTAATGAGTTTACAAATTATAACAGGTCCATGGGAACCAACAACCAATACACCTTTTAAAAAAGTGAATTGAGGCTGGGCGTCTGGTGGGAATATGTAGTCATAGCTACTCAAGAGGTCAAGTCAATAAGCTACCTTGAACCCAGGAGTTTGAGGTTGCTATGAGCTAGACTGACACCAGAGCACTCTAGCCCACGCAACACAGTGATATTGTTGTCTCTATTCCCCGGAAAAAAAAAGTGAATTTAGATTTGCCTAACAATTAAATAAAGTAACAGAACAGTTAACTAAGAAAATAGTTTTTTTTAAAAAAAAGCCTAGATAAGTGTTTATACAAATTAGATTCTCAAGTCAAATAGGTCTAAATCTTTAGCTCTAAACAATAATATAAGGTATAGGGTTGACATAAAAAGTGCTTTATCTGACCATACAGGGAACAAAAATAAGAACATTTTCTAAATGTTTCCCCCTCCCACATTCATAGGTCAAAACAGAGTGATCATGGCCACTTGGAGATTTTAAAAAATTCATCCAGTCCTGTCTAAAATATAAATATTTAACTCTAAACTTATTTAATGGGGGGAATATTAAAAAGCATTTTCTAAACATATCGTCTATAAAAATTGATTTATCCAAAATCATGGTACACACCCTTTATTAGATTACCTACTAAGATGAAATATTAATACATAAAAGTGGACCAATTTGTCAAAAATAGAATTTAAATTCAACTATCCTTTCATATACTAGGAAGTTCATATTACTCTCTTACAAGTAACCTTCAAAAAATCCTATAAGATCTTAGCATCAACACATACGTTTCGGTATATTTACACATATATACATATGTTATGTGCTATATTGTATCCATATAGTAAAATATGACATACATAGATGGCTAAAATTCCCTTTTAAAGTTAATATTCTCATTGATTTAGAAAGTCACAGATCACAAAAAATTGTTAAATGCATAATTAACCCAAATAAGTTTTCAAATTATTTGAGCAAATCTTTGACAAATAAGATGGTTTTTAATGTGTTAATAAAAAAATGTTCAAAATATTCAAAACACATTACCTAGGTTTGCTGCTCAGACAAGATATTAGTCTCTGTTAGATGATTTAAGGTGATATAAAAGTATAAACCGAGGCTAAAAATACCATGAGCTTCATATAACTCTTTGATAAGTAAGACTAATATTTTTGGTTTAATAAAATTTGTTATCTTCAGAGTTATTGACAAAATACCCATATATTTAACCTTAAGATTCACAGCTATAGAAATGATTAAAACTTTACAAATTAGTAAGAAAAAATTGTTAACAAGAAAATTACTTAAGTCAGATGCAATGGCTCACACTTAATCTTAACACTTTGGGAGACAGAGGTGGGAGGATCACTTGAAGCCAGAAGTTTGAGAGGAGCTAGAGCAACATTGTAAGACCCTGTGACAATAAAATAACCTAGAAATTCTGCACAGGCATGAGTTACCATGCCCAGCCAGGTTTGGATTCTTAATTCTAATATCTGTTAACAGCTTTTCATATTTTACAATCTCCATTTACTGTATTTTGTCATGTACAACGTACTCCAATGCATAACACGCACCCACATTTTTAGCCAAAACTTTTGCACAAACACCTTTTGAGAAAGTGGCTGGCTCAGTGGGGAAGAAACAAATCCACAGAGGGCTGGCTAATGCTCCCCTGGAAAACAGGCACAGGGCACAACCCTCTTGCAGCCACCCCCTTATTGAAGGCTTTCCTTCCTTCCTGGGAGTACTTCCCTCTCTGCCAAGTGGAAGCCCAGCTCCAAGATGGCAATGCCACTGACTGGTGGGATGGAAGCTTCTAAGGCTGCTGAGCCCACAGGCAGCCAGGCAAGTCCCTGGGGCCAGTGTAAGATTACCAGTCCCCTCCATGTGTCCGGACCTCAACCCTTGCCCTGCACAGCCATGGCCTGCCTCACCAGCTTAGCAACGCTGCCCCCTGATTGCAGCACTTGGAGGAGGCCTCTCCAGACTGCTGCTACCAGATCCCAAATACTTCTAGAAGATATCCTCTGCTCCTGCCCAGCCGAGAAAGGAGGGTTTGGAGCTCCAGAAGACTTGCTGGGCTCCCACATTCCCAAACCATACCATCTACATATAATGAGCATCCTTATTTCCCCCCAAAAAAATGTGAACCAAAAAATGCATACAATTCACAGCAAAGTATAGGAATTTCACTATTTTCACTGTTGCTCAGGTTGGTCTCGAACTTCTGAGCTCAAGCAATCCACACACCTTGGCCTCCAAGAGTGCTATGATTACAGGGGTGAACCACCTCATCTTGCCACCACCCAAAGTTTAATTCCTCTCTAAAACAATTAAAATAAAATCACATTAATAAAAAAGACTTTAAGAAGTATTCTAAAGTATGGATTTCTAATAAATTTAAGATCAATGGCCCAAATAAAAATTTTTTATAATTCTAATTTTAAAACTGATAAATTCATAAGACCACTAATCAAGATCAAACAAAAAAATTAGTTACAAAACATTAACTCATAAAAATATTTTATGACTTTTATTTAAAACATTGTTGGCTATTTACTTAAAATTATTTTTAGAGTTAAAAAAATTCTCTCATGCTATCTACTTTACAACAATTTAGTATACTTTTGTAAACAAAGGTAAGAATAGTTTAATTGTACCCACTTAATCTCTCCAAAATTTGAAAACTATAAAAATTCTCACTTTTTATGGCAATATGGTTATTTATGCAACTTTATTTTATTTAATTTTTTAAATTTTTTTGAAACAGAGTCTAACTTTGTCCCACTTGGTAGAAGGTCATGGCATCATAGCTCAAAGCAACCTCAAAGTCATGGCTTCAAGTGATTTACTTACCTCTGCCTCTCAAGTAACTGAGACTACAGGCTCCCGCCACAATGCCCAAATATTTCTAAAGACCAAGTCTTGCTCTTGCGTAGGCTGGTCTCAAACTCCTGAGCTGAAGCAATCTGCCCACCTTGGCCTCCCAGAGTGTTAGGATTATAGGCATGAGTCACTATACTGGGCAAAAGTACAACTCACAACAAATTAATACTGGCCAAACACACTGAGAATATAACAAACATCAACAGACAAAATTGGAAGTTAATAATAAAGTCTAAATAGGTTTAGCCTCACACCCACTCCCTCCAAAAATACTTCGTTGCTCAAATATTGCTAAAAGGGTTTTAACATTGATTCTTAATCACAGACCACGTCCCTCCCACATGTGACCAGATCAGACCAGACCTAAATGAGGATAGGTCCACCCCAAAGTGGAGGGACAATCAAACCCTTGCCACAATCCAATTCATCAGTGATTCTTTCAGAAAAGAACCCAATCAAATGGGGGAACATGTGAACACTATCAGAATCAAAATAGAGTCATTTGTGTTAAAAACCCTGACAAAAAGAACTGGGGAAGGCCCTCACTTGGGGGTTCTCTGGCACAAATATAACGACAAGAAGGACTACATAAGACAGCAAAAACCACCATCTTTCGCAAAGGCAACCACAGTCTTACGCACACAAAAAATACTTGTCAGAGACCACTTGCCCACCAAACCCTGTCTGACCTCAGACTGGCATCATTTTTGTTATTAATCCTTGTAACAAATGATAATTATCTTATAATACTTATGTAATTCTCATTTTTTTCCTTGAAAAATCTTTGTTTTCTTTTACCTCCCTGAACACAGAGCTTACCATGTCACATGTATTCTCACTGCAATGCCTATATCTGAATAAACCTTGTATTTTAGAGTTTCCCATTCTGTTTGTTATTTAGCATGACATTTATCTAAGACACAGGTATTCTTGCAATGAAAATTAATTGTGGATGTTTATAGCTGCTTCTAAGTAGCACACTACCTTTGACAAAGTCTGTTATCAGAGAATGTTACATCAACAATAAACATTAACATCCTTTCAGGCAGTCCAAAAGTGTGAAGCGACTGTTAGTATTCACGGTATCTGTGAGATGGAAGAGGTCCAACAAGGTACACTCCAGTAATTCTCAACCTCTTCTACACCCACACAGATAAAGAACATTCGGTGCTCCAAAGTAACAGTAGCTTTGAAGTTTAAAGAAATCATCGGATTTTGTTAAATCTTGGTTGGGAGGTTTGGAAAACCATCAGAGTTATTTGTGAGAAATGTTCCCACACCCCTAACTCTACTCTTATTCAACTCATAATGTCTGAAAAATGAAGAAACACAGGAGTTATAGAGGCAACTTTTTTATTTTAGTCTTTTTTAGAGATAAAGTCTTACTCGGTCACGCAGGCTAGAGTGCTTATGGTGACATAGCTCACGGCAACCTCAAACACCTGGGTTCAAGCCAGCCTCCTGCCTTGGTCTCCCAAGTATTTGCGACTACCGGCACATGCTCTGTGCCTGGCTAATTTTTCTATTTTTAGTAGAGATGGAATCTCACACTTGTTCAGACTGATCTCAAACTTCTGAGCTCATCAATGCTCCTGCTGCAGCCTACCAAAGTGCTAGGCGTACAGGGCTGAGCCACCAGAAATCACGTCTCCACATACTTAGTGCACAACTCATCTAACGTAGCATTTCCCAAAATGAGCTCTACAGAACACTAGTCACTAGTTGTATGAAATGTTCCACATGAAAAAAGGTTTAAATACTGCCTGTTATATCTCTTTCTTATAAATTCAAAAGGAACATTAGCATATTAAAGCCTTTGAGAAAGCATGCATTAAAATATTAGTTTTCCCCAGATGTATTTAATCAGAGACACTTTTTTTCCTTTAGCATCTATTTGTTAACCAACATCCCTCAGAACTAATGACCCATGGAATTCATTTCGAAAAAGCTGACCTAACTGATTTTTCTAGGCTGTTGCTTGGTACTGAGAACATTGATGTGCACCACTTGGTGAAATTATTCTAATGTTTAGAGAAGGACTGCATGGGTATTTTTTGTTTGTTTCATGTTAATTTGAGAGTATAAAGAAAAAGGATAGAATGCATTTGCTAGATAGAGTCCTCAAGAGGTGTTCCATACACCCTAAGGACCGAAAAGTTTTTAAAAAACCAATATCTGAGCACCAATAGACATGTCCGAGGCCCCAGGCAGTGGCTCATGCCTGTAATCCTAGCACTTTGGGAGACTGAGGCAGGTAGATCCTCTGAGCTCAGGAGTTGGCAAACCAACCTCAGCAAGAGGGAGATCAAGACCTTTTTTTCAACAAGAAAAAAAAAAAAAAAAAAGACCCAGCACTTGGGAAGCCGAGGTGGATTGGTTCAAGACCAGCATGAGTCAGAGCGAGACCTCATCTCTAAAAATAGCCAGGCGTTGTGGCAGGTGCCTGTCATCCCAGCTACTTGGGAGGCTGAAGCAAGAGAATCAATTAAAACCCAAGAGTTTGAGGTTGCCGTGAGCTATGATGCCACATTACACTACCAAGGGTAACAAAGCGAGACTGTGTCTCAAAAAAAAAAAAAGAAAGAAAGAAATCTCCTAAACACTTACGAATTAAACACTGCCACAACACTCATGGTATAAATAAAAGGTATGTGTAAATGTTATTTTACTCTACAGTCAAAGCCAGATTATAGCTTAAACAAACTAAGCAGGCACAAACTACGGAGTATATCCCACTCATTCTCTCAGACATTTGTCTGAAAGAGCTACAATTCGTAAGTTTCTTTCTTTCACCTAAAAATAAACAATAATTTAATAGACTAGTAGCCAGTATACATAAATAAATTGTTCATGCTTAAAAACAGCCTATAGGTAAATGTGGTTATTTCTTGATATGTATAATAAACACTATCAAACCATTCCATTCACCTTTTCAGCTGACACTTTAATGTCATATGCTTACAAAACAGGAACAACCATTTGATTTAATCACTAAATGCAGGGGATATCTGGCAGTGGAAACAGATTGAAGTTAGTGGAACTGAAGACAAGTTCATCAGTTTTAAAATTGTGCTACAGGTTTTACCCACGGAAGGACTGTTTCTAATGCACTGTTAGCACTTCAGGTAAGGCTATGGTGGGACAGTTGTGGGAGAGAAGAAAAGCAACAGTTTTAATAATGCTTTGCATCAGTGGTGGTACAAATTTTTATTACATGTAAATGGAAGATACTGCATTTTTTGATTTAATTTTTTTGATCCTGCTTAGCCTTGTACAAAGTGCCAAAGTATAAGACGTGTTCAAAAATTGTTAAAATAGGGTGGCACCTGTGGCTCAAAGGAGTAGGGCGCTGGCCCCATATGCTGGAGGTGGCGGGTTCAAACCCAGCCCCAGCCAAAAATTGCAAAAAAAAAAAAAAAAAAAATTGTTAAAATCTAAATAGAATGGCATTACAAAGACATCAAACATCAAGAAAGTTATGAATATGACCTATGTGGGACACACAGTGAAAAGATAAACTGAGCCATGAAGAGTAGAGCCAAGTAGGGACAGGCATTGAGGTCTTTGTATAGGGCTAAGTGCCTTTCATCAATAAGATCCATTTATAGAAATCATTTGTTTACCCTGGAAAATTTTTTTATTAGGAGAATCACACTTCAAACATAATTATTTAATAAAACAGCTAAATAAGTGAGAAAATTACTAACCCTTTCAGTGTTTCAGATTTAGTGGTTACTACACAGGTTTTTGAGAGTCGATACTCAAACAAAACCCAAAGTCATACTCTAATTCAATGCCTCAAAAATAAAATCAACAGATTTGTTGAAAGGACATATTTAGGCTTTTAGGAAAGTACACTTACAGAATGATGGGGTCAGATTAAGTTAATGTCATCTATGATCACTCAAACAATATGCTTTGTTTCATTTATTTTCAAAGAGGACCACAAACATTGATAGGGTTTGATTTTCTACTTACTTTTCCATTTTCAGCAGGAAATATGAGAGACCTATCAAAATGGGACTGAGGACAGGTAAGTTTTCATGAAATAAAAAGATGGAAAAAGAACTAGAGGATAAATGTTTCAAATGGAGGTAGGGAAAATACCAGAAAAGAATGCTGGGTTGCAGGATGGCAGTAGAAGGTGGCAAAAAAAAAAAAAAAAAAAAACTACCTTTTACCACGACCACCCAGGCTGATTTCATGCCCAAATATGCATGTGCATATAGTCCTGGTGAATAATAAGAATTCACATAGTATTATCCCATATGCCATATACCCTAGAGGAAAACTTATTAATCAAGATGAAATTGTGCCAGATTTTTGCATGCTTTGTTTTTATATACCAACAAGTATCTGTGAAATGTTTGTATCACGGCTGTGAATGAGAACAACTCTCAGTGACCACAAGTGAATCATTTGTTTATACGTAAAATATTTATAACTAATTGTCTCTTGTCTTCCCCACACTGTTTTGGGGCCATTTTTATCTGAAGTTTCATGGTGGGTGGTCAGAGAATACAAACTGAGTTTACTATTAGATAGATTATCTTCCAAAATCAAACACAAGCTATTTTT
Organism: Arctocebus calabarensis; assembly: GCA_963573935.1. Classification (NCBI taxonomy): domain Eukaryota; kingdom Metazoa; phylum Chordata; class Mammalia; order Primates; family Lorisidae; genus Arctocebus; species Arctocebus calabarensis. The sequence goes on from CAUYON010062354.1 coordinate 23,384, forward strand.
CAATTATCATTTTACATGATTCATCACTGTAGTTAAGAGAGAACCAAACAAAACCACAAGCCCAATTAAAATTTAAAATCTTTAGAAAGCCAACAAGGTAACCAAAGGAAAATCTGGGTAATAAAATATTAAAACTATCCCAGAAATAAATGGCCAGAAGTGGTCTGGTAGGGGCAAGGATTCTAAAAGAAGAAGGAAGGAAATTAGTTATCATGGGAGTTCCAAGAATCTCTCATTTCATCAAAAAAGGAAGATTTTACAGAAGCAGTTTCTAGCAACAAGGAAGGGGGGCATGACAAATGAGCGGAACAAAACAAGTGGAAAATTTTATGCACCAACATAGGATCAGAACAAGTCTCAAAGAACATTTCCGAGCATTTTAGTAACTACTTAAGAGTTGGCCTTCACATTAGTAAGTAAATAGGATGCATCCTAAATAAACTATTTGGTTCCAGAGATAAGGCCTTTATTTACTGTCACAAAAGATTAGTGGTTTCTTTGTTTGGAGAGTGTCAAATACAAAAAACAAAAGCCAGTCGTACATTACCAATAAAGAAAACCAAATAGATCTCTAAAACCAACCAACTAATAAAACACAATATATTTGTGCGCCACTAAAGATATCAAAGAACAGAGAGGAATACATTTTCAAAGAAAAACTGGAGATGTCAATTCTTAAATTAATTCATAGATTTTTCTGTACTTTTTACATGGATTTGCCTCTCCTGATATTCGCTTATCCTCATTAGATAAGCCAAACCCCAGTGTTTAAAAACCTGGCTTACAAACCTTTCTACCAACAGAAGTCTCTATGCTGCAGCTAGCTTTGGTGTTTGTCCCTAACTAATTCTTGCTATACTTTAGCCACAGCTGACCTATACTCAAGACGCTTCTATGGACCTTTCTCCTATAATGCAGGCTTCTCTGAGTTGTGTATGCACCCCAGCTGATTCTAATTAACTAGCCAGCATGGGACCAAGTGGATGACTCAGAAAGCTGGCTTTTTTAAAAGAACCAATTTCACATTTAAGAAAGTTAACCAATTTCAAATAATTATAAGCATAAAAAGATTTCTTTGTTCCCCCTCAAAATCAGTTTCACCATTCAAAAATAAAAAATATTACACTGTATGCTAAAATGCAAGTGAATGGAAGAAGCAGTCAGATGACAGAGAATAATTTACTGAAATGAGGGGGAAAAAAGTGCCACAGTATTCTTGTAGTCAAAAAGAATACCTGATCTATATTTCTATACAAATTACTATTCTTCTTATTGTCATATCATATATTAAAACTCCATAGTTATAAATCTACAAAATTTAGGAGAAGAAAAAAGGAACAAGAAAAAACTCTCAGGGGAGCCAAACTCAACTTTTCCAACTGACATTGAGCACATGTATGTAAATTGAAGCACCTTTTGAAGAAATGAAATCCACGGTACAATCAAATTAGCCAAACAGAATCAGATTGGGGTGAAGCGGCATTGTTTCTGTGAGATATTTTACAAAAGGAAAAATTGTACTTTTTTTACAGTGACCCTCAAAAAGAAATTCTGGCATAAGAAATCATTTCAAACTCAAATGTTCCAGTTTGTAGTTGCACTGTAGTCAGAATACCTAAGGACCAGGAGCTCTAACCTATGCCTATGAAAGAAGCAATTTACTTCACAAAAATCTCTGTAAGGTAGACAGAAGGAAGCTATCCATCCTATGTATCACATTCTCAAAAGAAACTGTGCCATCTCCTGAGGAAATGTTTTCTCTCTCTTTCTCTCTTTCTTTTAATAATTTTCCTGCTCAGAAAGGCATACCAAGAACATCAGAACTTCAGATTTAGGAGGAAAAAATGTGAACATATGTAAAATGAAATACTCCACAATTAACAACTGGAGATTGAAATATCAGATATTAGCTACTTTTAAATAATATTTGAAATATAATTAGGATGTATGCCATAATTACAAAAATCTCTGTAAGGTGGACAGAAGAAAATTTATTTTTCTCAATGATAAGCTAAAAAATAAAATAAAATAAAAATAAAACAAAAACATCACAAGGAGCAATATGAGGCTAATGAATTTGGATAGATAAGTTTAATGTTTCAGATTCTAGCAACCGAAGGAATCATTCGAAGGGCTATGGTGAAAATACTTTTATTTATCCTCAAAACTCCTTTTTTCAGAGAACTGGTTTATAAATTAGTATAAAAAGGACATTTTCAAGCATTCTGTATCCATTCTATAAAATTAAGGTGCAATTGTTAATACAATGTATAGAAATTTAAAGTAACATTGAACACAGGAGATAGATCTCTATACAGGCAGAGAGAAGACAGACTTGAAGAAAGAAATTAAAAATTCCTCTTTTGACTGCATATCTAATTGAAAGCTAATGGTATATTCACATGAAATTTACAGACTTCAATCAGCTTCAATTATACAGAAGCATATTAATAATAAGAGCTCAGAAAATGTAGACAGATAAAGAAAAGTCTTTCAAAATACACAAATACTAAAAGAGTGATATTTTAATTAGATGGCACATAATATAAGATAGCACAAAAATCATGTAATGGATTTTGATGCTAAGGTGGCAAAAACTATGTTAGACTTTATGTAAGAGAAGTAGGGCAAATCTATACAAAGGGACAATTCTAATCAAGGTCTGGAAATAAGATCAAAGGTCAGAAAAAAGCACCTAATATGTAAGAATCAGCTGAGTATGGTGGCTCACGCCTGCATCCCAGCTCCCTGGGAGGCCGAGGAAGGTGAATTTCCTGAGCTCAAGAGTTCAAAACCAGCCTGAGCAAGAGTGAGACCCTGTCTCTAAAAAATAGCTGGGCATTGTGGTGAGCACTTATGATCCCAGGTACCTGGGAGGCTGAGGCAAGAGGATCACTTGAGCCCAACAGTTTGAGGTTGCTATGAGCTATGACGCCAAAGCACTTAACCCCAGGGAGACTGAGTGAGACTCTGTCTTCAAAAACAAACAAAAAAAAATGGCTACACACCTCGTGACACAGCCTATGTAGCCCTACCCAACAACCACTTCCAAAGCTGCCACCCAGAGACCCAGGTGAGAACAAACCTTCAGGGCCACCACGCCCACTGCTAAGGAGAAGGACTTTCCCCACCCCCAAAAGAAGCTATCAGCATCAGCCTAGGGATGAGCCCAGGCCTCCCAAATCACACACCCACCCCTTCACCTGGAGGAACTGTGATAACCACAGGGGAAGAGGGAGATACAGGAGAGCATTAGTATTACAAGCTCAACTTGCCTTTGTGACCTCCCGCCTGATCAATTTTCCAGAGTAGGACCCAAGTACACCACCCAAGGGCCTGGGAACTAGAGACTACATAACCCAGTAGTACACCACCACTGCTAAGTGAGCACCCGCACTGTACCTCTCCCTCTCCCCACTGAACGAGAGAGGTCTCAGCAGAGGAAAGGAAATGTACCACAAAGCTATCTGTTTTACATACAGCAAAGAGATTCCAGATGATAAGAAACCAATAACATGACATGAAAAAACAAGATGTTTTGATACCACCAAACAATCACACTAGAGCTCCAGAAATGGACGATAACCAAAAGGAAATTGCTGAAATGATACTTTTGAAACTCAAAATGTAGACTAAAATAAGATCAAGATGACTGATGAGAAAGTTGAAAAACAACACAAAGAAATCACACAAAATGCAAGACGTGAATGAAACATTTACTAAAGAGATAGATAATCAAGAAAAGAAAAAAAAAATTGAGACAGAGTCTCACTACATCATACTCAGTAGAATGCTGTTGCTTCACAGCTCACAGCGACCTCCAACTCTTGGGCTTAAGTGATTCTCTTGCCTCAGCCTCCCAAGTACCTGGGACTATAGGCACCGGCCACAACTAATTTGCACTGCAGCAGAACGCAGAACTGTCCGGTGAGGTCATGTTGCTATGACCAACTGAAATAGTCTTCTGAGGAAGTGCATAGTCAGTCTTCCAATGGCATAACTGGTTAGCACACAGTACTGGTATGCTGGTGTAAATACAGTGATACTGAGGATGTGAGTTCGAGTCTCACCTGGAGCACTAACTTAAAAAAAAAATAACCTGGCTATTTTTTGTTGCAGTTGTCACTGTTGTTTAGCAGGCCTGGCAGGGATTGAACCTGCCAGCCCTGGTATATGTTACCAGTGCCCTACCACTGAGCTACAGGGGCAGAGCCCATTTAGGGAATTTCAAAATACAATGGAAAATCTGAACAATAGACAAGGCCAAAAAGAAGAAATAATTTTGGAGCTTGAAGACAAAGTTTATGATATAACTTAATCAGTCAAAAAATAAATCAAGAAATAAAGAAATGAGAATCAAGAAAAATAAACAATCTCTTTGAGAAACATAGGATTGTATAAAGTGAATAAATATAAGACAGAGAGAGAGAGAAGGGGAAAAAACAGAAGAAATAATATTTCTGGAAAATATTTGAAATCTATTTGAAGAAATAATACAGAAAAGAAAAAGGAAAACTCCTCTCTTGTTGCTAGATAATTACACATCCAGATACAAAAAAGTCTTTGCCCACCGAGAAGATTCATAGAAAGTGGGACCTCACCAAGTAACATACTCATCTGTTTGGCTAAAGTCAAACTGAAAGACAAAATCGTACATGCTAGAAGAGGAAAGCATCAAGTTACTCAAAACAGAAAATCCGTCGGATGAACCGCAGACTTTTTAGCGGGACTGGGGTCCCATTTTCTAGTCTTTCTAAAGAGAATAACTTCCAGCTAAGATTTTGTATCCTGCAAAAGTAAGTTTAATGAAAGAGAGAGAAATAAAGTATTTCCCCCACAAGCAAACATTAATGGAATTAGACCAGCTCTTCAGGAAATGTGTAAAAATGTGTACAATCGATATTCACCAATGTAAAAACATCCAGGAGTTAAAACTCACAGCTCTTATAAAACAGTAAAACAAGGAAGAAAACAAAGCAATTAGGAAACAAGTAAATGATGACTACAACATATCTTATATATAAATGTTAGCAATGAATATAAATGGTCTGAAAGCCCCACTTAAAAGATACAATTTGGCATGAAGTATAAAAATGCATAACCTAAAGATAGGCTGTATACAAGAAACCCATTTAACTCTCAACAATTCTCATAGACTCAAGGTAAAGGGGTGCAAAATCCCTTTCCATTTCCATTTCCACACAAATGGAAACCAAAAGTGAGTGGGAATAGCTATTCTCATATCAGATAAAAAAACATTTTAAACCAATAATGGCAAAAAAGTAAAATATAATCCTTATACATTATGGTCATAAAGTTCGCATGCAATTTAAAATAGACAACTATGATATATGATGATAACGGGATCAATTAAACAAGATATAATAATTTCTATTCATATATAAAATTTATGTATGTGAACCTAACTCAGAAACTCAATTCATGACAAAAATTCTACTAGATCCCAAGAAAGAAATGAACATCGTAATACTCAAGAACTTCAAATTGAGTCAGGAAATCAACAAACAAACCACTGAACAAGACTCTAGAATAAAAGAACCTAACAGGTAATTACAAAACATTGTACTTGGCTAGTCTAGGCACCCATAGCTCAGTGGTAGGGCGCTGACCATGTACACCAAGGCAGGCAGGTTCAAACCTGGCCTGGAGCCTGCAAAACAACAACTGCAACAAAAAAAGAGCCGGGTGTTGTGGCAGGCACCTCTAGTCCCAGCTACTTGGGAGGCTGAGGCAAGAGAATGGCTTAAGCCCAAGAGTTTGAGGTTGCTGTGAGCTGTGACACCACAGCACTCTAGCCAGGGCAAGAAAGTGAGAGTCTGTCTCAAAAAAAACCCCAGGAAAACCAACCAATAAACAAACAAACAAACACACAAAAAGACAGTGTAGTCCCAAACTGCATAATATATAGTCTTCTCATCATTATATGGGACATTATTCCAATATAAATCATGTTTTACCACAAAAGTCAGTGCAGAAAATTTTTTAAATATCAAAATCCCACAATGTAACTTGTCAGAGCACAATGGAATAAAACTAGAAATCAACTCCAAGAGCAACTCTTATGTTGCGTGACCTCGAGGGGCTGCAGTGAAGGCAAAAGCCAATTTAACCCATTAGTGACTCACTTGAATGAGACGTACACGAGACATACATGTGGGGATTTCTAATCCCACACTCTTACCACTTCACAAACACAGGGCAATGAAATAACCTGCTGAATGATGCTTGGGTCAAGGACAAAAATCAAGACTGAAATAAAAAAAAAAAATTGAATTGAACAAGAGAAATCACACCAGCTTACAAAATCTCTGGGATACAAAAAGAACAGTGTTAGGAGGGGAAGTAATAGTACCAAATGCCTGTATTAAAAGACAGAGAAATCACAAACCAAACTAACAACCTAATGTTATGCCTCAAGGAACTAGAAAAACAAAACACAAACCTAGTAGAAGAAAAGAAACAAAGATCAGAGCTTATCTAAACAAAATGGAAACCAAACACATACAGACACACACAACAAAAAAAAATCAACAAAAAGTGGGTTCTTTGAAATAATAGACTAGACATAGCCAGATTACCTAGAAGCAGAAGAGAAAGGACTCCAACAGCTCAGTCAGAAATGAAAAAGGAGACATTACAACCGCTACCACAAAAATACAAAATATCAACTAAGACTACTAGACTGTGGCTCATCCACTAGGGTGCCGGCCCATATACCGAAAGTGGCGGGTTCAAACCCAGCCTCGGCTGAACTGCAAAAATAGAAAAATAGCCGAGCGTTGTGGCAGGCATCTGTAATCCCAGCTACTCAGGAGGCTGAGGCAAGAGAATCGCCTAAGCCCAGGAGTTGGAGGTTGTTGTGAGCTGTGTGATGCCAGGGCACTCTACCGAGGGCGACAAAGTGAGACTCTTATCTCTAAAAAAAAAAAAAGACTACTAGAAAAACCTCTACACACACAAATAAGAAAATACAGAGGACATGGATACATTTTGAAAAACAAAATGTCCCAAGCTTGAATCAAGAAGAAATACTATAGAAATTCTGAGCAGGCCAGTCACAAGTAGTGAGACTTAAATATTACTAAGAAAATTTCTGAATAAATAAAAGTCTCAGACCAGACAGATTCACAGTCAAATTCCACAAGATCTACAAATAACTAGCAACCTATCCTACTGAAATTGTTTCATAATAACAAAGAAGAAGGCATTCTAACTTATTAATTTGATGAAGCCAGTATTACCCTGAATAACAAAGCCAGTGGATCACTGTAATCCTAGCACTTTGGGAGGTCACAACAAGTGGATTACAAAATGAGACCCAGTCTCTAAAATTAGTTGTGCATTGTGGCAGGCGCCTGTAAGTCACAGCTACTCCTGAGCTGTGAGGATAATTTGAGCCCAAGAGTTTGAGGTTGCTGTCAGTTATGATGCCAGGGCACTCTACCAAGGGCAACAAAGTGAGACACTGTCTCAAAAACCAAAACAAAACAAACAAACAAAAAAAACCAGGAAAGGACATACACACACACACACACACACACCTTACAAAATAATATCCTGTATGACTATAGATGCAAAACTCCTTAGTAAACACTATCAAAGTGAATGAATCCAATAGCACACCAAAACGATAAATTCAACATGACCAAGTGGGTTTCATTCCAATGATGCAAAGGTAGTTCGACATATGCATATTAATAAGTGTGTTTTACCACATAAAAAGAATTAAAAACAAATCTTCTCAATAGATTCAGAAAAAAAGCATTCAATAAAAGTCCTATATCTTTTCATGATAAAATAACCTCAATGAACTAAGCATAGAAGGAACATACCTTCAAGTTTTATTTATTTTTTATTTTAATTTTTTTTTTTTTTAGACAGAGTCTCACTTTGTCCCCCTCCATAGAGTACCATGGCATCATAGCTCACAGCAACCTCAAACTGCCGGGCTTTAGCTATCCTCTTGCCTTAGCCTCCAGAGTAGCTGGGACTACAGGCACCCGCCACAACGTCTGGCTATTTTTTTGAGATGGGGTCTTGCTCTTGCTCAGGCTGGTCTCAAATCCACGACCTCAGGACCAGCCTCCTAACTTGGCCTCCCAAGTGCTGGGATTACAAGCATGAGCCACTGCACCTGTCCTAGAAATACACCTTAAAATAATAAAATCTGTACCTGACAAACCTATGCCCAGTATCATATTGAACAGAAAATGAAAGAACAGCACGTAAGAACCTGGAACAAGACAAGGATGCATTCTGTCATCACTTCTATTCCACACAGTACTGGCAAGGGCTATCAAGCAGAGAAAGAAACAAAGAGCATACAAATTGAGAAAAAGGAGGTTGAATTCTCCCTGTTTGCTGATGATACAATCTTCTATCTGCAAAACTCTAAAGACCCCATAAAATTGATAAATTCAGAAAATATCAGCAATGAAACTAGCTTCTATCCATTGCCATGTGACATTGTAACAGGTTATAAGAATAAATGTACATGTATTTTTCAATTCATCTTTATTACGTAACCATAAAATAATGTTAGGCCCTTTTGGGAGAAGCGATGGAAATTCAAGATATTAAATAAACTGAACATGGGTCATCAAAATAATAAATGGAAGAGCTTAACTGTGAATTCTATCTGACTACACTATATAGCATTATGGATGTCAAATATATTTACCACATGTATGAAACCAATGGCTGAATTCTTCTGGGGAAAGTCATCCATAGGATGCATGATAAATACATTAAAAACCTACAAAATTCTCTTCAGAGCATAAGACTTATTTCCCACTAAAAACAAGACCACATACACACTACTTGAGTAAAAACAACGCTGTTGTCACCCAGTAAGATAGTTGACAGGGATGACATAACACCAACATATTAACAGATACAATTTGACATATCATAATGATATATTTTATGAAAACTGACTTCCTTTTCTCATCTTCTTTTTGGATGAAGGCAGATGGTGACAGTTGAGCTCTCCCTACCTATAGATCTAAGGCGCAGTGTCCATAAATTAGCTGGAATAAAAACATCTCTGAATGTGACTTACTCAGCCTCTGCCAATTCTGTATACCCTCAGTACCCTCCCCCACCCTTTCATACTCGACTGCATCTATTCACTGCCAGGAGTTGGATGAAAATTTGAACAGCCTTTAAACATAGAGGGTCTCTCCCATCATTCTGATTATCACGAGTATAGGCAGGTTATTTAGGTTCACTCAGATTCAGTTTTCACACTTATTAATTAAGAAAAATGATATTTTCCTCACAATCCTGTCCTAAGGCTTGAACAGGATTTTGTGTACAAAGTACATAACCATGTGCTATGTACTCAGTAAGAACTGATTTCCTTTCTTACCTTTTGCATTAAAGTAATTTTATTCATATAGAGATATATGCCAAGAGCGTGACTTGCTCCACCCACTTGTCCCTAAAAGCTATACATTAAAACCCAATGCTATGTTATGATGCTGTTCTAATGAACGGCACACTTAACAGAAGAAGCAACTCTTTCATTTTTACATGGATGGAGCTGGAACATGTTCTCCTTAGCAAAGTATCTCTAGAATGGAAGAAAAAGTATCCAATGTATACACCCCTAATATGAGACAAATTCTTTATCGTTCAAGTGAAGGCTACAACCCATTT
>CAUYON010062355.1:0-23083 GCA_963573935.1 Arctocebus calabarensis
TTCATATAGTAAACGAGAAAATATCATAAATGGTATGTCAATCAGGTTGATAAAATATCTCAGATTGCATGTGAAGCCCCCACACTGTACCCCATGGTTGAACTAATGTACACAACTATGATTCAATAAAAAAAAAAAAAGTATGGAAAAGATGGAAAAAAAAAATATTTAGGTTTTTTTTTACTCATAGCATTTGCTAAGGTAGCAGCATTAAGTTGAGCATTTATCTTAGGTATTGATCTTTCAATGGCAGTCTGTAGACAAGCCACAAATTTTGAATAAGGCTTATTATTTCCTTGAATTATTTTTGTAAAAAATTGTTTAACACTATCTTTCTCTTCTAACCTCTGCTAGGCTCTAATGCAAACATCTTTTACCTGAAGCGGGGTTTCATGTGGAAGACACAATTTATTTTCTATTGAAGCTTGATCTCCTGATCCCATTAGGTGATCAACTGGAATCCCTGAGGCACGATGTTGTAACTTAGCCTCTTCTAACCACCATGCCTTAAATTGCAAAAATTGGCCAGGGCTTAAAGTAGTTCGAGCTAAAGTTTCCCAATCTATTGGTAAAAAGACATGCACTGTACGATAAGAATTTAATACTCCTGTTACAAAAGGAGAAGTTGGCCCATAGGCATATACTGAGTTCTTCATTGTACATAGAAATTTTATCTGGAGTGGTATATGATGAGGAGGACTTGGATGTCCATCCTCTTGAATTTGCTTAAAAACTGGGAAAACATTAGCACTAGGCTCTTTAGTGACTAATTGATCAGTTCTGACTGAATCTTCATTAGCAATAACCAATTCAGATATTTCTAAAGGAAAATGACATCGGGCCACAAATTTAGAACTGAGTGGATTGGGCAATACTGGATAGATGCCTGTGGGGCATTTGAATGCCAAGGGTCATCTCTCCAAGGCATTGGATTTGGTGGTACAGAAGGTGTGAGAGGCTTATAAGGTGGTATTGCGTCTTTACATGATCCTGCTTTAGAGCATGCCTTAGAAGAAAGTATTTCAGCTCCCTTTTTTTCTAAGAATGATAACCTCTTATTTATAGTTTGAAATCCTTCAGCCATGGCCTTTTTAAAATGCTGAAAATTCAGTATCTTTTGATATTATTTCCTCATCCATTTCCACTAAATCAGGGCAACTTTCAGCGTCACTATCCAAGCTGATAAGATCACCAACAAATTTCTTAGCAGTTATTTTAAAAAATAATTTTATTGAATCATAATTATGTACATTGGTGCAATCACAGGGCACGATTCATATACATTCAGAAATATTTTGATCATACTGTTACAGATATCCTTCATGGCATCTCCTTGATCACTATATAAAGACATTAATACTCTACCTTTAATAAGTTTCGCCAGTACCCTGCTAAGATGCACCATAGGTAGTACTGGTCCTGTCCTTGCTCAGATATCATATGGTCCAGGTGAAGACTTCACTGAAGCATTGTTTATCAAAAAGAAAACTAAATAAGAAACCAAGATATGATGGTGTCTCAATAGTCAGTGACCTCAGCCAGGCTCATGAAAGTCAGGGCCCAGGTAAGGAACTGCACAGAGAGAGATTCTCCCCATAGGTTAACTTAAATGCTTGCTGAGGAAGACTTATTGATTTGACTATTGTGATGTCTATTTCTTCCTTTTGTACATATTTAAGATGACAACTACTACTAGTACCCAAATTAAAAAAAAAAAAAGAATATGACTAATGTATATAAAATCATCTCTGTCTTTTACATTCATTCACTTTGTATATATTGTAAATCGTTCCCTGAAGAAATTGCTGTTGACATTTAGTTGTGCCAAACCATTTCAAGCATCAAAGTTACATGGTTGTATTTGGATAACCATCGTAATTATAAGTGATATAATTTTTCTAATAATTCTACTACAGATGAGCTGGTCTATATCATAGGTCAGGATCTCATAAAATCTCATAGGGATGTAAATTTTTATTTTCATTTATTTGAGGAATATATCAGATTTTGCATCCAAGTTCATAAAGACACATTCAACTGAGTGTTCAAGAAAGACACACAAACAGAGCAATTCTCAACATAGAGTGAGATCCAGGTGTGGGTTAACTATTCCCACAAAAGGAAGTTTTTGTGACACTTAACACTTTTAGAACTGCTATGGACATTTATTCAATTATTACTTCCGAGAATAACAACAACAAAGTATACTAATAGATGGAAATACTATGGCTTTCCAAATATGATCTTTTTAAAATGGGTTAAAAATACCTTTAATCTTTAAGAAATTAGTAATAGCACCTATGTCCACCCTCCAAAAGAAAAATATTCCTGGCACTAAAGACTACTAAATCATGACATTCAGAACATGAAAAAACATTAACTGATAAAATTTGATTTAGTGAAAAAGTAAAACCACACTAATTTCCAGCCCTGTTCCCATTCTGTATTAACATTTGGAAACCTAAGGCCTGGTCTAACTATCCAGCAGCCAGTACTATATTTCTGTTTCCTTCCTTTAACTGAATAATCCAAAATCTGTCTCTCATCCAAAGAGTCCCTCTAGCATACACAATAAAGTTAACCTCAGTGTTTAGCAGGGAAGTTACAGCTGGTTCCTACCAATTATTTGCTACTTTTAAAGGCTTTCTTGGTTCTCACCATGGTTATGGGCAAAAGAATTAGATCCGTTCACTACAAAATGCTAAGGTTAAACAAAAAAAATCTAAAATATGCAGTTGTAGCTAGAAGAATGGAAAAAAGGACACAGAGGGTCACTCCTTGGGACGCAGAAGGGTAAAAGTCAATTTAAAAATGACAAAACTAAATAAATAAATAAGGAAGAAATACATTTGTTACCAGTCCCACATAATTTTAAAGAAAGGGAATTATAAGTAGATTTTTCCCTGTTGTTTTTGTTTGTTTCAGAGGCATAACTACCATCACAGATTTTCCTAAAATAGTTGAAAAATCATGTAGAAAATAAAAAACTTCAGGTCATCATAGACACCAGATATTGGCCTGGTTTCCAAATAGAAAATAATAATATATACTAAAATGTACACAGTGGTGAGTTCGATATAAATGTGGCAGAATTATTAAGACAGTGTTTTGTCCCCATTTCTTAAATTTCTTGCTATTCACACCATACGTGTTAAATGATAAGAAATTAGATAAAACTAGCCACTTTGAAGTTTTATAACTAATAGGACAGGTTGCAGAAAAGCTGCATCAACACTGTTTTCAAAACCTTCCTGGGTGGTGAGTATTGCGTGAACTTGACCCTGGATGGTATTCCTCATATGTACGCAGACTTCTCCATGGTTGTTGATGGGTTTCTGACTGCATCAAGGGAGGTCACTCTGGATTTCCTGCTGTAAGCAACAGAGATGGACCAAAGGCAAAGGGATTTTTGTAGTAAGGCAGGTGGCTCCAGAGTGTCACGGCTATTCCACAGGACTGGGAAGCAGGCGTGGCAGACACACGGTTGTAGCAGGAGGCACCTGGGCAGCATGAATAACCCCCAGCTCATCCCTCAATCCTTGTGTCATGGGGTCACGAACCAACCAACTCCTACAGAGGACCTCATGGACTGTGACCACAATCGTTTAGCTGTCCCCAGAGAGGACAAGGACATGTCTCCCCTTGGTGTGCTGGTCTCCTTCCCACCAAGACTACCCATGCTGGAAAGTGGGAACCATCCGACCATGTGTTAGGTGGGCTCTGAGAGGGGGCTGGACGTTTGCAATAAAACTCACAAGTCTTCCCCAAAAGGAGCCCCTCACAGTTGACTGTTTGAAGAAGACGTAACAGATGGACAAGGAGTGTGGACTGTCCCTGGAGAACTTCCTTGACTGCCAGGCAGCATCAGTGACAGTGATGCTGTTAGCAGAGCAGAGTGATGTGGCACGTATGACCCAGTTCTGTGTCCCAGGGAGAGGGACTATGGGCCACCCACTCAGAAGAAAGGGAACAGGTATTGCACATGACTCAGGACCTAAGGGGAGAAAGCACGGATGCTCCAGGGAAGGAAAGCACGGGTTGGATGGCAATGTGGACAGAAGTCTGTCTCAACCTTACAAACAGACAAGCTCTCTAATCAGATTTACGCCTGAGATGCGGCGTGGGGTGGTCTGGAAGTGTGCCGCGACCCGTGGGCTAGCCAGTGAGGGACTCCTGTGAGGGACGCCTCCCTGCAAATGGACGGACATGGGCTCAGCAGCTGTCCCCGAGGCCCCAAGGCTGAGATGCACAGGGGGCTCCTGCTGTGCCAGGTGACACCGGAGTATGGCAGGGGCTACATTTTAGGACCCATTTCACGGGAGCCACCGTCAGACCCAGATAGCTGACAGAAACCGTGACCCAAAAGAAACCGAAAGCTGGTTGAGAAACTGGGAATTATTGTGGCTACGTGACCTTTATTCCCCGAGGCCTGGACTGTCCCTGAGTAAAAGGTGGTCCCTTCTCAAGGTCTGCAGGGCCGTCCTGTGCTGGTGAGGGTCTTGCTTCCATCTCCCTGACCTGTCTCGTACACCTGCTTCCCTGGACTTGTGCTGATTCTGCATCGCCTGAGCTGCTCTGCCTCGGAGGAGCCCTGATCCCCCGGGACCCAGGTCTGCCTTGTCTCTGAAGAGCTTTGCACCTTCTTTTCACTTTCACACATGTTTTAGAGCTGATTGTTAAATCTCACACACAGAGACTCACACACTCACACATCCACACACTCTCACACTCATGCTCTCACTCTCACACGCACTTTAAATTAAATGGCCAAGACATGTCTCCCCATTCTAGATTTTTCTTCCCAAAGTGTCAGAGGTCACAGAGGGAGCAGCCCCGCTGGGGAGAAGGTCGAGGGATGAGAACAGACCCTCATTTACTGAGGTTAAATATATAAACTAGGGTGACCTCTGTGGAGGACAATTAGGGCACATGGATCAAATTTCTTAGAACCATACATAGTATTATCCAAACCATTTCATTTCCAGGAATTTTCCTGGGCACTAGTTAGACGTACGTTCAAAGCCAGAGGTGCAGAAATGTTCACCGCCTTGTTGCTGAAAGAACATGGGGATAAGCTACTGACGTATTAACTGTTAGAATGTGCACCTTAAGGTCATTCAGAAAGAACTAAAGCACAGGAAAGTGTCAATTTGTTAAGAGAAAAACTTTAGAACATATCGCTCTATGTTCCTACATTCAAGCAAACATACATTATAGAAAGATCATGAATAATTTTACATTATTTTAATAATTACATTATTTGCCAAATTTAATTTTTAAAATTCAAAGGAAGTGATTGCTTCTCGTGTTTTGTCCTCTGAGGACAGGTGGCTTCGCTCTGCATCTTCCACACACGGCATTTTCCTCACCCTCACTTTGCTGCGTATGTTAAATTCAAACAGTGGCTTAAATTCAGGCCACCAAGCGTTGGATAAACACACACTCAGCGGCTCACTACATGAAAACAGCATGTGAGAATGGCCTACAGAGAGTATTGTCTACATTTTAAAAACTGACAAATTACTTGAGTTTGAGACGCACGCATGGAGATTTTTCTTCTAAGACCATTTGATTAACCTAATCCACCACGACAAATTCACAATTCAATATGAGAGGCAAGGGTGCCTGGAGATGCCCTTTACTATCACCTGAGGGGGAAAAATATGTCTAAGTGAGGGGATGAAAACCTGGCAATCCTCAGCAGACGATAAGCATCTGAACTGTGCCCGGGCGCGATAACGCGCCAGTGACAGCTCCCGGGAGGGGGTGGCCTGTGTCCTCCACACTCTGCAGGCGGGACGGACAGAAACTGGCTTTGCACACCGGCCGCATCTCCCTCAGGATCAGCGAGGAAGAGCAGGTGCCCTGTGCTTAGCCTGTGTGCCCACGTCAGCACCTGCAGAGATTTCTCTATTCCAGAGAAATCCTGTTTTCTAAATAATTATGCTCTTGAGTTTTCTCATGCTATTCCTGAAAGAACATTGTTAAACTTCCTTAAAAAATAATTGTTTGAATTTATACACACGAAAAAAAATAGGAGAGAGTTAAAGAGGAATCTAGATTAGACATAGATTAATTGAGCAAAAGTGTATTATCTTTCTCTAATTTTCCAGTTGGCTAAGTTTTATTTCCTTGGTTTGATCTAAAATATTTATTTTCTCTGCTTGTTCTGAAGTCCTCTCAGGTTTCATCTGTCCGTTCACCTTGCTCTGAGCGCCTCTGTTGCCAGGCACCGAGCTAGGCACATGGTACACTGAGTGGCTTTCAGCAGCACACACACGAGGCCACACCCAGAGCTGGGCATCACGTGGAGGGAAGCACTGAGACAGACCCTGCAGGGTGTCTGCAAACCGTCCGGTAAAGGGCATGCAATATTTAGAGGATCAGGGACAGGGTCATGCTGGTTCTGCGGTGGACAGAATCGAGACCTTGAAGCAGAAACATGTGGTGGGTGGCTCTCTGTAAAGCAGAAGGAAGTTTGATGTTCTTATGAAATGGAAGGAAGGCAGTCTAGGGGCAGTGGAAGCTGATGTGGGGAAAGATGAGACCAAAGCCAAGAGACGATCCCACAAGTTGATCAGACACAGAATGTTCATTCAAAGTGCGGAGAGAGGACTGGAGAGTCAGGTGCACTGAGCAGTGGCTTCTGACTGTACCTCTCTAAAGTCTAACAGCTCCCTCCTGCTCCCAGGGGAAGCATACCTGTTGGGAGATGGGGTCACTGTGGGAAGCAGAGTGACCCCAAGAGAGGCCAAGGCAGGTGACAGAGCAGAGTCAGCACAGCTGGGCAGGAGGCCATGTGCAGGGTGGAAGAAGAGTTAGGGCCCAAGTGAGGGAGGTTTCACCGGCCCTGACCACACCATGGGCTGTGCGGATGGGCTAGTGGGAAGGACAGAGATGGTGAGGTCAGGGAAGAGTTTTGTTAGAGGACAGCTAATGTTTGGTTCTGAGATGGCAGGAAAAACTCCAAGTTCAAGCAAATACGTGGCATAGACAATGATTCCACAGTGAAAATAAAATTCCTTAGTTGGAGGGCACATGTGGTATAATTTATGTCATTTATAAAACATACATGAGTCTCTTAAAGTATGGTGGATAATAATGTATTTATTTACTTTATTAGCCAAAAATTGAGGTGAAAAAATCAGATATGGAATTGTATTGTTTACTGGAAAAGTCAATTAAGATTAACTCCTAGGCCTTAAATGAGATCATTCCCTAAAATACAAGGCCTCAAGCCAGGGCACCTCCCTTACCAGCAGCCTTCCCTGATCTCTGAACAGACATGGTCTTTTGTGGTCTTCCCTGGTGTTCTGTGTCTTCCCTATCTTCCGTGGTCTTCTGTGGTCATTGGTGGTCTCCCTGGTCTTCTGTAGTCTTCTCTGGTCTTCCCTATCTTCTGTGGTCTTTGGTGGTCTTCTGTGGTCTTCCATGATCTTCTCTGGTCTTCTGTGGTCTTCCCTGATCTTTCTGTACCTTCCCTGTCTTCCGTGGTCTTTGGTGGTCTTCTGTGGTCTTCTGTGATCTTCCCTGGTCTTCCATGGTCTTCCGTGATCTTCCCTGATCTTTTTGTATCTTCCCTGTCTTCCATGGTCTTTGGTGGTCTTCTGTGGTCTTCCGTGATCTTTCCTGGTCTTCTGTGGTCTTCCCTGGTCTTCTATGGTCTTCTGCGGTCTTCCTTGATCTTTCTGTATCTTCCCTGTCTTCCATGGTCTTTGGTGGTCTTCTGTGGTCTTCCGTGATCTTCCATGGTCTTCCATGGTCTTCGTGTGGACGTCTGAATTCTGTCTCACATGTGTATGGTGATTTGTCCTCTCACAAATGCAGCTTACTTTCTTTTTATTTACTTAACCTGGCACAATTTATAAATAGAAAAAATGAGAATTCCCACTTTGTGTGAAATTTCCCTTTTGAAAGGTGATACTCCGCATTACCCTCCAGGCAGGTGGTCCTGTAGGTCTGAGTTCGTATCATAAGACTCTGACAGGACACCCTGAAGGGTGCAGAGCAGTGCTATAAGTCACCGCATGGGGGTTTCTACAGGAAATAATCTTTTTCTTATATTACTGAAGCAATTTTTTTTTAAGATAAACAGCTTTTTATTAAATAAAAGTAAGAAAGAAGAGGGACATTGTCAATCGCCGGCACTACTCAGGCCCTGAAACTGGCCCTGTGGGTGCTGGGAGCTGTCACAGAAGGGGGATGGGGAGTGAGCAGGCGGGGAGGTGCTGCCCATCAGGACACCTGCTGAAAGGCACCGTGCGAGAGCAGCAGACAGCCCCAGGGACGATTGGCCACGTGCAGCCTCACAAGTCCCAGGCACAAAAGTAAACACAGTGATACAGTGACACAGTGACACAGTGATGTTAGACGGGTTGTCAGGGGAGCTCTTCCTGAGGAAGGCAGAGGTCTGAGAGCCAGGTGGCCTCACAGCACCCAAAGGTGGGGCGGGACTGGAGGTATTCTGGAGCACGGCTACTTGAACGGTCTTCTAGAAAAATGGATGGATAGATAGTGCCGTTCTCAGGGATAGAGAGGCAAGAGAGAGAATCAGGTTACTGGAGACAGACAGATAAAGGAGAGGAAGGCAGTGGGTTACCTCCATGGGAACTGAGGTCCCCAAGACCGAGGCCATCATTAGGGAGTGCGTACTTAAAAAGAGTCTATCAGGAAACTCTGAGAGGAAATACCAGATTCTTGATGGAATCTTGTGAAAGCAAAATCTTTCTTTTAATTTTGTATACCTGTTTTTTGTATATCTGTTTTGATCTTGTATGTCTGTTTTTTATATATCTGTTTTAATTCTGTATATCTGTTTTAATTTTGTATACCTGTTTTTTGTATATCTGTTTTTTATATACCGGTTTTAATTCTGTATATCTGTTTTAATTTTTATGTCTGCAGACGAGCAGCGGCCATCTGAGTCACTGACTTGCAGTGGTGTCTGGTCCCCTTGGGGACCCCCGGAGCAGGAAGAGATCCTTTTGCTCGCTGGGAGACTAAGCCCCAGGAACTCTACCAATTCCCCGTTGCATTCTCAGTAACACGAGTGCTGTTTTGTTTCTTTTATGAATTGAGCGTTCCCGAATCACAACCCTCTATCTTAAAATAATTAACCTAAAATTCCTGCATTTGGAAAATGTAATCAGAGTTCTTTCTCCCAATGTCACATTATGAAGAACAATACAATATTAGTAACACAATTAGCAAACCCTATTCATGAAGAATTATTCTTTCTTGCATAAGGTATAAAATTCCATTTGCCGTATATAATTTGTCACATATAAGTATTTGTACTGAGAATATTTTTCACAATTTCCAATTCAGTCCCAGTCTCTAAGATTCAGCTGTTGATTTTCTTTTCCATGTAATTAAATTCATTTTGAGCTAAACAGCGAAAGAAATGCTTCCTTGGTAAGTGTGGAGTTAAGGCTGAAGTTAAAATATGTAATTACAAACTACCTCTCTCTTTAAGAGAAATCTCTAAAATTTCCTAAACCACATGGACTCTTCCTGCCCATTCTGAGCTACTCAGAAACCCAAGGAAACAATCAGCAACTCACTTGTCTCTCTAGCAACGAGTAATTTAAAACACTGATCACAGCGATTTTCCACTTTCAACAGAAGACAAAATGTCACCCCTTGTTTAAACACACTCCTGTGTGCAAATGAACTCCCAAAACCATGACGCAGAGAAAGGATGTACATTTTAGTGCCATGGAGTAGAGGGAAACTTTCCTCAGTTTGAATATTTATTTTTAGTGTGAAGATGCTGGTGGTTAACTGAGAAATTCTGCAACATATCAGGAATCACAAGGGGAAACTGCTCTGGTGAAGAACTCCAAACACTCGGAGACAAGACGCAGCGGTTCCCTGCGCCTCTTCCTCCGTCCCTGCTCAGATTGTGGAAGGTGCCACCGGGGCACACAGAGCTACGCTGCATAAAAACGTGCATTCTAAAGAAGCCATCAGGGCAATAACATTGACAATATTTTTCTTTTAGAATCTAGACATATTATTTAAGATTATAATTAATAGAAAGATATTAAACAATGAAAATATCTTATTTAATCTACTTTAATATTGGTCCATGTCTTCCCTTTTAAGAATGTTCCTATGCTTATTAAAACAGAATACGAGGTCTTCATTGAGCCATCAGAACATCAGTGATGCAGGCCCCAGACTCCCAGTGCTGTGGTCGTGACAGAGATGACATTCTGGTTAGAAGGGACGGGCAGATTAACTCCTCATTTTCTACAAATGACAACTTGGTTTCTCACTGTTAACAAATAGATGATGCCTTTTCTTTAACCCTTTATCAAGATGGTGCTGTTCTTCTTTTACTAATTTTTTTTTTTTTTTTGAGACAGAGTCTCCCTATGTTGCCCTCGGTAGAGTACTGTGCCGTCACAGCTCACAGCAAACTCCAACTCCTGGGCTTACGCGATTCTCTTGCCTCAACCTCCCAAGTAGCTGGGACTACAGGCACCTGCCACAACGCCTGGCTATTTTTTTGGTTGCAGTTGTCGTTGTTGTTTGGCAGGCCCAGGCTGGGTTTGAACCTGCCAGCTCCACTGCATATGGCTGGTGTCCTAACACCTGAGCTACAGGCGCCAAGCTGCTTTTACCACTTGTTAACCTGAAATAGTTGAATCGAAAATATCTTTAACTCTGGAACCCAGAACCCTATATAGATGCTGGATGCTCTCAATCCAAGGACTGTAAAAAAATGAAATAAAACAAAACAAAACAAAATAAAAAACAGTAGGTTTAATGTCAGGTTTAATACATCCACAATTGTAAAACCTCAGGTCTGGGTGTAAAATCTGCTTACACTAATTTAATGGACACTGCATGCCTCTCTGATTCTTTGAAGCTAAATTATCTTCCACATTCTCTTCATGTAGGGCAACTGTCCGTCAGTCAGGTTGGGGGTCACTTTTCCTTGCCCCATCCGGACTAATACTGTTACTGAGGAAAAATACAGGAAGTGGGTGCAGGCCCTGCCACCCGCGGCCAGGGACTGCCCCGCGCAGTAAGTCCCCTCTGAAATCCGCCCCTTCACTTCTCTGTAGCCCAATTCACCAACTCTCATTTTCTCCCCCAAAAGCGTAGTGCGGTTGTCTCATCTAAGAAAAGTCATGATTGTCACAGCTTCGTCCCCACCGTCGTCATCACAGCTTTGTGACATTCTTGGGCAGGTGGCTGAGTGGCAGGCAACATACATGGGTAATTCACATACAGCCTCCTTATTATGTATTTCTCTTTGTCATTCTTCACAATGACCCCATAGGAGCCCACCCTTATCTGTCTTTTATAAGCAAAGGGAGCCTCAGAGGGGGAGAGTAACTTCCCTGAGCTCACACAGCTGACACCCTGGGACCTTGGCCTTGACTGGTCTTGCCACCCGGCTGCCTTCCTACTCTGAGTGGCACCTCTCCCCAGGTCCCCTGAGTTTATGTGGGCAGAAGTGGAGCACAGGTCTGCACTAATCGAGATACTCACTGCTCTCGCTGTGCGGAGCTTTGCTCAGACACATTCAGACCAGCAGTTCATGGAGCGGTGCGGAGTGCCGACGCCCCTCAGTGTCAGAGCACGGCGAGCTGGGGCAGCACTCAGCAGTGACCTGGCGCAAAGCCTGCTTTTATATGGGGCAAAACGGACCCAGAAAGCACAGAGGCCTCTTCACTCAGGGTGCTTCCAGCTGCCACAAGCCCCCTGGACTGTGCAAATCCCTCCCCAGATTTGTCAGATTCTCAGAGTCTCTGTGGCCAAGGAAGGTCCAGCCTTGCCCTGCGAATTGAGATGTGTCACTGCAGCAGGGCGCTGACCAGGGCGAGTCAGTCACTATGCTGACGTCCTTGCCAACCCAGGCTTTGATTCACCGGGTGAGGAAGCAGGTCCTACCCCAGCCCTCCACCCCACGCACCCAGCACAGAGGGGGGTGTGCTGGCCCATCCCCCCGCCCTCCCCTCCCGGTGGGAGGACAAGATTGTCCCTCTTGTTTTATGTTAGTTCACCAGACTGCACCACACGTCCTTGGACTAGAATCACACTGGTTTCAGGAAAGGGCACGTTCAGGTGAGAAGGAACTGACCCCGGTGCTGTGGTCAGCTGGGAGGGGCTCGTGTCCTTGACATTGTGTCTATGATACTGCATGGCTGGCCCAGATACTTCAAGACAACAACCCCCTCCTACTCAAAGCTCAGAAATGCTTTCCCGGGAAAGTCATCTAAAGAGACAGAATTCAAACCTCCTGCACAAAGACCACGGACGGGTGTGGCTCTTCCAGGAAAGTGGCAGGAGTGGGCGGCAGAGCCCTGGTGTGCAGGAGGTGCCTCTGGCCTCTGACACGCACCCACGCCGTCCTACCATCCAGGGGGACCTGGAACAGGGAGGTGCTATTCCCTGGAAACGGTACTACCCTGAGACGGCTTCGTGTTTGTTTCATTTTGCTGTTTGTATCTGTGTGTGGGGACGTGGTGAGACCTCTCAGCAGGCTCTGGTGCACCCAGCATCCCTGAGAAGCAGAGAGAAGCCGGAATTCCACCTTGCGGCAGAAAGCAACCCTGGGGGTGCTGGGGGTGCTCCCCATGTGAGGGTCTCTGTGCCATGTTCTCACCCCCTCCAAGGCTCTCCTGGAGCATGCTGCCAGGTTTCACTCCTGCATACCCCTGTTAGGGCCCAGCATGCTGCCAGCTCTCACCCCTGCATGCCGCCATCAGGGCCCAGCATGCTGCCAGCTCTCGCCCCTGCATACCCCCATCAGGGCCCAGCGTGCTGCCAGCTCTTGCCCCTGCATGCCGCCATCAGGGCCCAGCGTGCTGCCAGCTCTCACCCCTGCATACCCCCATCAGGGCCCAGCGTGCTGCCAGCTCTCACCCCTGCATACCCCCATTAGGGCCCAGCGTGCTGCCAGCTCTCACCCGTGCAGCCGCCGTCTGTCTCTCCTTCTCCCCAAGCCAGAGATGCTGACATGGGCCGGGGCATCTCCAGGATGCTCTGCCCTGCTCCCCAAACCCAGAGAGCGCCATATTCAGGGGAACGTGTCCCTGGACCTCACTGAGTCCCAGGGACCTGCCCGCTCCTCCTCAGTAGCCTGTTTGCTCTCTGCCCCCCTCCGAGCCACTGCCCACACCGGTCATCCCACCCCTTTGTGGCCCCTGGACATGCCTCTTCCCTTGGGCCCACTCTTGCCTCTCCTGGGATGCCCCTCATTTCCCCTCCTCCCGGGACTCCTCCTCATCCTGCGGGACCCTGTTCTTCCCGGAGGTCCAGAGACGTCCAGCAACACTTCCACCAGACCTTGTCTCTCCTCAGTGGCTCGAGGGTCCTCAGGCAGGGCCCGGGCAGGGCCAGGGGCCCTTAGCAGAGAACTTAGCTAGGACGAAGGGTGCATGGAACTTGCCACTGCTCTCACTTTGGATGTTATCATCACACCCCCTCCTCACTTCTTCATGTTGCCAGCCTTTGCTTGTTTTTTGTTAGTTTTTTACAAAAGACAAAAAAGGAAGAAAGAAAAAATCACTTCTATTACCATAAAGTAATAATAAGGAAAACAACTATAATGCCACATTCACTATCTGGTTAAGAAAGAAAAAACACTATATGAGTAAATTTAATAAAAAAAAAAAAATCTATTTGTGACCTAATCATGGCAGAGATGTGTTAATTTCAATTTCATGTATTTGATATTATTTAAGGAGAAAGAGTAAAATGTAGCATTATTAACACTCGTCGAGAATGTAGAGAGTCGAATAGATAAAATTTCACTGCTTATGATTCGATTTTATTTTTATGCTAAAGTCAGCTAGATGGGAAAGAGACTCTCATCATACCCTCAGGAATAATGTCCCCACAATCAAATCAGCCTCAGAAAAGCTAATGGTGATCAGGATTTTTAAAGTAACATTAAAAGTGGTCGAGTGGTCAAATTTGAATTTGGCATCATTGGAAAACAGCTTGGGGAGAAGGAAAAGTGAGTCCATTAAGCACCAGGGTTCTTATTCATCCCTGTATCTGCACCTTGATATAAAATGTTATTAAGAAATTTTTCATAGAAGATCAAATTGCATTTTCTTAAAACTATCTGCAAAAGCACACAGAAGATACGGCAGCAGGTGCCCTCCTTCTACTGACCTCTGAGTCAGTGACCCAGGGGGACCCAGCGCCCAGAAAGAGAATTATCTCCCCTCGCTGGTAAATTAGATCACTCGCTATCGCTGTCAGCGGCCGGGAGGTCTCATTGTGTTTGGCTTCTGTGTACCGTCGCTGCCATGAAGCCATCTTGATGGCTTTGGAATCTAAATAAATGCAATTAGAAGTGGTGATTCCATTTTAAGGGAAGAAATATCCAAAGTAGCATTTCAGAGCAGGTGAAAGGCAGAAAATGGTTTCCATAGTCAGGGAAGGCAAGTCCAGGGGGGTGAGCAAGACTGGAGGGTTGATTGTGATTTATAATCAATATTAACCACATAATACACAGGGAGGCCCGTCTGCAGAAAAGAAAAAGCTAGAGCTGGACTTCCTTTATCCCATGAAGGTCATAATAGGATGAGTGAAATGATGAGAAAAAAATGATGGAAGGTAGTTGGTTCAACAATAGAGAAAAATGCATCTGGTCTGATGAATCCTCTCCAGTGATTTTGCAAAGTGCTGGCCTCTGTTGTGGATTTGCTGGAGAACTAGAATGGAAAGTTTAAATGAGATTTCTAGTGATTTCTGTCCTCACTGAGAGCTGGAAAATGACAATTATTCAATTTAAGAGATTTTCTGCCTGTAAGAGGTGGGACGAGCACCTCCTGGAAGGCCTGGTGGGTAACATGTGCGGGCTGCACCTTGTTCCAGAAAATGCCTGTTCCACACACTGCTAATCGTGCTCACACGCGTGTTCCCATGTCAAGCTGTGAAGGGAGCAAAAATCTATTCTGAGTTCCTTGGAGGGGCGGAGAGGAACTCCTGGGGGAGTTCTCAGGGAGACAGATGTAAGTAATTTTACTTTGTAAAATTCCCATAGAAACTCTAAAAATGTCTCAGTGTTTCCCTGAGTTCTGCTTTTCCTTTTCAGAGGTATCTGTTGACTTGCCTTTGATTGCATTTGAAGCTCTGTTTTGAAGCTGAGATGCAGGATTCCCAGGCCCTGGCACCCGACATAGGTGTCCATAATGACCTCGCTGACAGTGGGCACAGGGCAGGGAGGAGCAGCAGCCTCCTGTCCACAGGGGACACCATCTGGGAGAGGCATTATCTCACTGCAGAGGGGACAGCATGTTTCTCAGAAGCACACAGGTTTGGGGGTTGGTGTCTCCTTGTCTTGGCTATTCTGTGCATCTGGAGGAGTCTGTTTTTCTTGAAATCAATATTAAGGAAAGAATTTCTTAATGGGTCAATTACTAAAGAGAAATTAGCAGCCCTTTCCTTGGCCTTCCTAAGGTTCATGGGCACAGGTACAGGTAGAGATGTGGGTGAAGGTATGGAGGACAGAGAGGCAGCTCCAAGACAGATACTGACAGAGGTGCAGGTGTGGATGTAGGCACTGATGATGAGGATGGCATCGATATTGGTACTGGTACACTGGGGAAGACAAATGTAGAGTTAGTCAATTAAATATAGATACAGATGCAGGCATTGATCTGGGATAGCTATTAATGTTGATATAGATACAGATAGATCCAAATATAAATATAAATAGATCTTGAAATAAACATCCACATAAATACATTTCAGATACGACTCATCATAGAAAAAGTGCTGATTCATCACAGAATTGTGCTGACTATCACTACGTCCCCTCTCAAGTATCCCCTGGGAACCTGTGCACCTGTGCCAGGGTCTAGCCCACATTTCAAAGTACTTTTCCTAGGATGAAGTCATGAACTTAATTGTCAGATCTCTTCTGGTGGCAGCTCTGATGGTCATTCCAGAAAAAGAATATAAGAATTGCTTTGCAGGGTGGACTAGGCACTGGCGTCAGCGCACAGCTTCCCAGGGGTAGAACTTTGAATTCATCGATGATATTCATCGATGAGGTGTGTAGCACTTTTCTTAGAATGAGCTTGCAAATTTAACTGTCTGAACTTGTCCAGCTATAAATATAGTTAGTAATTCAGTTCAATGAAACTTTCCTTGTACTTTCATCCTATTTAGGTCATAATACTAAAAATAATGAGTAGATAAATAAAAACTCAGTTTAGCCTTTAATGTCCTGTCTGTTACAATCTCATGGAGAACTCTCTGGAGGAAGGGAAATAGTTGCCATTATCAAATGGTGCATATGATTACTAGAACACCTTGATGGCAAAATTTGTGCCCTAGAAAATCATATTACTAAACAAGAATAAGAACCTTGCAACCCAGATAGTTAGACAGTCCCTTGACATGGAAACAAAGAGGGCACTGAAACTGAGGACACCATTGGCCAGAAGTCACTGGATCTCTGCCCCAGACTCGGCCAGAATCTCAGGATGATCACACACCTGTGCTCTGGGAGCAGGCATGTCTGGGACCTCACCTACCTGCTTCCATTTATATATATATTGACTTGTGTATATTTATGGGAGTACTTGTGATATCTTGATACACATGTCAAATGTGTGGAATGATAAAGTCAGGGTATTTAGAAATCTATCACCTTGAGCTTTCTAGGAATCTTCCTTTCTAGCTATTTGGAAATATAATATCCACTGCTGCCCAGCACTGTCACCCACCCCCACTGTCCAATGTTAGACCACCTTCCTCCCATCCCTACATGTGTTTGCGTGCATCAGCCAACCTCACTGGCCCCCGACACGCACGTCCCCTCCCCAGCCTCCCATACCTTCCCTTCTGTTCTCCACTTTGTGAGGTCAAATTCCTCAGCTTCCTGCTGTGAGTGAGAACATGCAAGGTTTGTCTTTGTGTGCCTGTATTTGCAGTTTGGAACTTGGTGCTGCTCCATGGGCAGAGGGAAAGCCCATCCACACCAGCAGGGCTGAAAATGACACCGCCACTGTTGGTGACACCAGCGAGAACCATCCAGTAGTGCTGGAGTGTCCCTCCCACTGGTCTTAAAGCCCAACACAGCCAAATGCAAGTTTATGGTAGATGACGTTTCTTCAACCCAATAATGAGAACTTGTCACAAAAGAAATGACCCGTGGGGAAAAGCTGTGCGAAGCAGGAAATAAGACCCGTTGTTAGAGAAGCACCTGCAGCCTCAGACATTCGCTTTACCTGTTAGATCTGGTAATTGTATGCACAGGCGGGTGCCTGTGTGTGTGTGGCAGAGACTGCACAGGCTCTGTCCCCACCCACTTCTTGCTGTGCTTCTGGCGTTTTTCCTATTTAACTCACCCACCAGTCCTGTTGTTGAAGGTGGAGACCGACGCTGAGGCTCAGAAACGCCCCAGCACCCCTGAGATCAGGGAGCTTGTGACTATAGGAATCAGGACTGGCAGTCCATCTTGACAGATTCCAACCCCAGGCACCTCAGTACTGCCCTGGGGGCTGCTCAGCTCGATGGGGTCCAGAGTTTCATGAACAGGAATTGCTTTCTTTTTGTCTCCTGGGATCCCAGCTCTGCTCATCACCTACTAGACCCTGAAGCTGGAGGAAATGCCGCTCTAGCTGCACCCCCCAGGCTGGGGTCTGCCGCCTCCACCTCATAGAGCCTTCCCGGGAAAAGTTCCACTTCCTAGATTCAAAGAAATGGTGACAGTCTCGAAAACGATGGTTGAACCAAGGCTGCACAAACACATTATTTAGAAAACAGCTTTATCCCTAAGCCTGCACACAGTCTAGTCGCCAAAAGATGACAAATAAAAGGCATACCTAAGTATCTGTCATGCTTTAGTGCAATACCCTCCATAAATTTCATGCATTTTAGAAACCCAGGAAGTTACCTTTGAAAGTTCATTCACAGCTGTCTTCAGAGCTCTTCATCAAAAGAAATGGAGACAGAGCTTAGCGAGGACTGTAAGTCCCATCTGCTCTGTGACGCTCAGTGGCCCCAGCCTGCAGTTCGCACAAGAGCGTCCACATGCCACCTGCAATGCCCTGCTAAAGCCCCGGAGTACCCCCCCTCGATGGAGCTCCACGGAGCGTGGGTCTGCACTCTGTGAGGACCGCATTTCTAAGGAAGGGCTCCCAGCAACTGGTTAAAATGAACTGTGTAATTTTAATATTTTAGGTATTATTTTTTTATTTTGCCAAAAGAAACACCCATTTTGTGCAATGATCACTTATTTTTTTAACCCTGAAACATAACCAAAATGGTCACTACAACTCACAGCCTGTCTTCCGGCCTCATACACATCTTGGGAAGGCCCCTCAGGCCAGGCGCTGGCACCACTTGCAGACCAGGGGGCTGCTTCCACTGAGACAGAGCGTGATCCCAGCTTCCTGGGCCGTCTGAGGGGGGATTGTCACAACCACACCCATGTTTCCACTCCACAATCTCCTTTCCAGGATACATATTTTGAGACACAGAAATGTAAAATCCTGCAAGTGGTTTCCTGTGCATATCTTTAGCCCGTCTCAAAGGCGGGTCTGTCTACAGGAAGGGATCCCTGGCCTCGGTGGAGAGCCATGAGTCTGAGACAGGTGCATAAATCTGAACCTGCCCCTTTCTGCACCAGGAAAGGTGCCACCTGCCTAGACCGGGCCGTACATCCTCTGTCATCTAGGCTGGATTCCACTTGCACCGGGAAAGCACGATGGCTGTCCCAGGACGCAGCGCTGGGCCCAGTCACGGGGGCTGGTCTGTGTGCACTGTACGTCTTTCTCCAGGGTGGTTGTTTCAGCAAAGCACAGGCACAGGTGGGACACGTGAGCAGTCTTTCCCAAGAGGCTCCGGGTGAATCCCTGCAAAAAACAAGGGGAAGTGGTCTGCAATTCCTTTCCACAGCTGCTCTATGGAAACAATCCCAGCCCTTAGTCTCCAGAAAAACTACCTAAGTAAGCAGATGCCAAGCAGCCAGAATCTGGCAGCTACACAGTCAAACTGAGGCTCAGAGACACCTTTCAGTGCCCCTGTGACCTCAGCGTCAGGCTCCCCACTCTGCTTTGGGCATTTTCACGCCAGGGAAACTCCAAAACATTGCTCCCTGCCCTGGTTGTTCCTCCCACCCAGGGCCCTAGGACTGACTAATCGTTAGTCCCACTGCCTCCATGTGACTCAGCTGCAACTCTCAGTCCTGGGATTGCCACACTTGGGCCACCTGCCATAGTCACCATGGAGCCATGGTGTCCCAATTTATGCGCAACGTGGCGTATTAGGGAGGGGAAGGGCAAAAACAAAGAGACACACATTTTTGTGGTTCCCAAAGTTTGGGGATCCTGAGATTCAGTCCTTACCACACCTTCCTAAATACCTAGACAACACCTTTTCAGAGAAAGTAAAGGTGCCCCCTTTGCACATGTTTGTAATGAGAGGCTACAATTTGGGGTGGATGTGTCTTTACAGGCTTTTTAACTAAAAGAAACTGAGATGGTGTCTAGAGGGGTGGGGAGAGCTCAGAGGGTGTAACTGGATCCCCTGTGCTGGGCTTCATAGGTACATGTGTGTGAGGACCTCTTTTTATTTCCATAATAAGATAACAAAATAAATAACGTGACTCCACGTGTCACTGATAAAAGTGCAATTCAGTCTCTAGAACTAACCACAGAGAAAAGATTAGAACTCGCCTGTTCAATTCTAATTTATATTACTATATTTATACTTAAAAAAAAAATAGACTCCTTCCCTCAGTCCAAGAGCGACCGGTTTGTATTAGCCCCATTCTACAAGGCTTGAGACATAGGCACCTCAGCCTGGTTTCTATGCTCCTACTTTTACTGTGTTTGTATTGTGTTTGGAACACCCATCTGAGCAATTTTTCTAGATTGTCTAAGTGTTTACCAGTAGATGCCAACAGATCCCATTTCAATAATCCCAACTTTTTGCTGGGATAATATGTACTTAGTTTAAAAATGGTCCATCTCAGAAGCAAAGGCTTTCATATAGACTCACCTTCAGGTCACTGCCAAAACTTCTGCCAAAATTTTTCATGGGCACACTCCATTTGAGACTTCAGGAATCCATGCAGCTCTGAGTAGCTGGCATCCAGAGAGAGGGGGTGCCATGCAAGGCTGAAGAAGGCGGTTGGGAGGGATGGCTGTAGGGTCTTCCTCACCCAGCAGAATTCTTCCCAGGCCAGAGTTACATGCACATCGGGCCCATGCTTCTCAGGGGCCCCACAGATGAGAGATGTACAGAAAGGTCATGCTTATAACATGTGTGCTGACTAACTTCTCGTGAGTCACCAAGAGCATGGTGGGGTAAACACAGACGCACTGGCAGCCAGTGTGGGTGAGCTAAAGTTTGCAACCATCCTTTGAAAGCCTGGAGGATTAGCTTTGAAAAGTGGGCTCCAGAAAGCCTCAAGCTAGTGAGTTGTGTTAGAGCGAATCTCGCAGCCCAGCCCCACGTGCCCCACCGGAGCCCAGTGGCAGTGTCCTGGCCCAGCAGAAGCAGCGTCTGAGGACTGAAATGGGAGCAGCAGTCCCAGGCTGTGCTCACTTGGTCCTGCGTGATCACAGAGCTATTCGAAAACTGTTTGCCAAGCCTCCTATGCAAACCTCCACCCAGGGGGAGAGAGAGCGCTAGTGAAGCTATAAAGCAACGGCCAATTTGTCTTCATTTCATAGCTCTGAGCCTTTGCACGGTCCCAGGAACCAGGCAATCAGCAGCCAGGAAGGAGCAGGATGATGCAGCTTTTGTTGTTTAACTCCTCTCCTTGGCAGTGAAGCAGGTCCCCAAAACCACTGCTGGTGAGTAAATTCTCTCCAAATAGAAGAAAATTTCGCAATTAGGAAAAATTACCACTAAATCTTCAGTGGTGATGGAACAGCCTTACCCAGAACAGCCTCCACCCACCCCACCCCCGGGCGACCAGAGAGTGATTTAGTCCAGAAAGTGAAACAAAAGGTCTAGAAAAACAAGGTCACCTGGTGACGCCATGACACCTGGAAGACGATGTCCAGCATTCCAGGAGAGAAAGGAGCCTCTTCCTCTCACTTAGAAAGCGCAGGACAAAGCGGGCATTGCAGGTCACAGCAATGACGTGCAGGATAAAATTTGCCTTTTACTTACACTTTTGTCTCAGATGAGAGCAAGTTGATGCAAACTGCAGATGCCACAATTTTCCCCAGGAAAGACAGCTTTGCTATCAGTCACCTGCCCTGCAAATGCTTCATTGGAAAGTCCCCTTATCAAGATCGCATGCAACAGACAGAGCTATTTTGAAAGTCAATTTCTTGCTCTTTTTGAAAGCTTCGCTCACTGTGGTTTTAGATGCAAGCTTCAAACTGTCAGAGTTTTGTTGCTGTTGATAAAGCCAGCCTGGGATTGATGCCCACAGGGTGGTCTGACTTGAAATTATGAGACAAAACTTGAATTAAATTAATTCTCTTTGTATTGCAGGAAAAGGCAGAGAAGACAGTTTCTGAGCTGCATCAACAGATAATCTATAGTTGATATTAGTCAATGGATGTCTGGCTTTCCCAGCATCAGTGACATTTCTTACACACTTAGTACGTGCCAGGATAATGTTTTTGCTGACATTAGAATGTAGTGGCCACCAAGAGCCGTTGCCAACCATACACTCGGTGAGCACTAGCCGGCCACTTGTGCAAACAGATATCAGAAGTGAAAACAACTGGCTTTTCTTGAACCACATTGCATATTTACATCATAAACCTTGGTTATCATTCTGTCCATCTTAAAAGACAATTGACAATAGAAATTTTCCTATTACACTTTACTTCAGATCCTACATAAAAATCTCAAAACTTCTCCGTAAATATTGTGGTCACATAAACAATCTCAGACACTCAAGACACTCTGTAAAATTAAATAGGTGCAGAGTTTTTCTGGTGTGATGCAAACGTGCTGGGATCAGACAGTGGTGATGTTTGTATCATTCTGTGAAATGTGCTAAAACCCACTGATTACAACACGGTGAACTTTACGGTTATGTGAATTGCATCTCAATAAAAATAAAATGCAGTCTCTAACCAGCACCGCCCACCAAGTGGGCTTTCAGCTGGGCTTCCTCCTCAAGCGTTTTATTTCTTAAATTTTCCTCTGACCTAATTCTAACATTTCTATCCATCTGAGCAATGAGTCCAGAGCTTTCTTGTCCTAAGTCGTGGGGTGTCACTTCTTAATAAACGTCCTGGATTGGCAGATCTTTGTTAGCATCAATCTGAATAAAAAGCACGGTGTGTGTGACGTAGCCCCTGCCGATGCCATGCCGTGGCTTCCTTTCTGTTCTGTATCGGGAGACGGATTGCTGTGGTCACAGTTCTAACCTCTCTACAGACTGTTGCCCCTCGTCTTCCTTTCCCTATTTGAAACCAGTACCACGCATTCCTGGAGTCACTTTTAGCCATTTCAACAGATGGAAGGCTTGCTCTATGAAGCTCATAATGTCTTAAGTGCTTGAAGGACGACACGCAGGGCACCTAAAAAATAAGCATGTCAAACCCTGCACCTGTGGGTAATGCCACAGCCACCCTCCCTGTATGTGTCTGGTACCCCTAACACAGGGAGCACCCCGGGTACCGCCACGGCCACCCTCCCTGTATGTGTCTGGTACCCCTAACACAGGGAGTACCCCGGGTACCACCACGGCCACCCTCCCTGTATGTGCCTGGTAAC
Source organism: Arctocebus calabarensis (assembly GCA_963573935.1). Lineage (NCBI taxonomy): Eukaryota > Metazoa > Chordata > Mammalia > Primates > Lorisidae > Arctocebus > Arctocebus calabarensis. The sequence continues at coordinate 22,678 of CAUYON010062355.1, forward strand.
ACAGGGAGCACCCCAAGTAAACCCACGGCCACCCTCCCTGTATGTGCCTGGTACCCCCTAACACAGGGAGCACCCCGGGTACCGCCACGGCCACCCTCCCTGTATGTGTCTGGTACCCCTAACACAGGGAGTACCCTGGGTACCTCCATGGCCACCCTCCCTGTATGTGCCTGGTAACACAGGGAGCACCCCAAGAAAACCCATGGCCACCCTCCCTGTATGTGCCTGGTACCCCCTAACACAGGGAGTACCCCGGGTAATGCCACAGCCACCCTCCCTGTATGTGCCTGGCACCCCCTAACACAGGGAGTACCCTGGGTACTTCCACGGCCACCCTCCCTGTATGTGCCTGGTAACACAGGGAGCACCCCAAGTAAACCCACGGCCACCCTCCCTGTATGTGCCT
>CAUYON010062356.1:0-18342 GCA_963573935.1 Arctocebus calabarensis
AAAAAAAAAAAGTCGGTGGCAACTAGGATCACTTCCACTGCAAATCCTGGAAGACAGAGCAACAGGAGCCATCTTGGAAGCACAGATAATAGTCCTCGCCAGGCACCAAACCTGCCAGCAACTTGATCTTAGACTTCCCCACCTTCAAAACTGTGAGAAGTACATTTCTATCATTTATAACTACACCATCTCTAGTATTCTGTTATGGCAACTCGATGGACCAAGACATATGGTATATTATATTTGCCCCAATTTGAGAGGCCATATTTAAATGTCTAATTTTAACAGTTTTTAGAGTTCTCTGGGCATATATAAAACTCCCAATATGTATACACTTGTCTACATCGTATGTGTTATATGGCATTTACATCATTTTTTGAAAGCATGTTTTAAGTGTCTTACTAGTTGTCTGTATGTTTGACAAGGCATTACTTTCATGGGGTAGGAGGTAGAGAAAGGAAAAAAAGATGTTTCTCTAGGTCCTTCCAACCTTCTATTTGAACTCATGACAGAGAGAGGGTCAAGAGCTATCATCAACAAGAGCTGACTAGAGGCACCCAACACTTACCTCCTTCACAAACAAGGGACAAAACAACAAATACATAACCACACAGGCAACAAAGCATCTTAAAGAAAACACTGAAATTTAGCATGGAAGTGACACAGACCCTCTGAGGCCTGGAAACTGCAGATGACAGCACAAAGAGGGGAGCAAAGCCACAAGCAAGACAGCTCAGAGCTAATACAGATTGTCCACTGTAGGGAAAAGGTAAGCAGAAGCCCTGCCGTCCACATTCCCCCCACAGACACAGGCACTCTGAGCCACAGGACGGCTTCTCATCCCTCATGGGCCCCGAGCCTGGTGGAGGCAGCTGCCTGGATTGCACACAACTTCATTACCCCAGAGAGGAAATTGTTTATTGTCTGGTGTTTCAATTTTAAAATTTGTAAAAATTTTCCCTCTTCCCTATAATTCCTCCACCACCACTGAGGAGTCATATCCCTTTTCTGAATCAAAATTTTGTATCAATCTACTTGAATGCAACAAATGTTTGTTGAATGACTCAATAATATATCCAAGTTGACTTCAATGGAAAAATAATTTATCTTCCTCTATCTTCCATTAAAATCAATGCAATAGGAATAGATAATACTTCATGATTAGTCTGTTTTGGTAAGCACCCACTGCCCATACCTTAATTAGAAATGTGGTATTAAGGTCTCATAACTGGTTGGTTACCTGGATAACTTCCAGAAATACTTTTAAATGCAGGTAATGGTGCTGAGTCACAGGCGAAAGATAGCTCTTGGGATAGGCAGATATAATTTACCTTAGATTATTGTTTCCTTACTCAGATGGCCATGCCATAGTGAAATCACCATTTATCATCTATCACTTCAAACCTAAGCTTTTCACCACACAGGTGAGTAGTGTCTCTTGCCCTTCTCCAGATGGTTTCAGCTTTTTCTTTCTCCAGACTGTGAAGTAAGAAGCTAAAGCAATCATCCTCCTAAGTTAGGTAACAAGTGACAATGTTAGGAAATGACAATTATGTAGATAATTGGTTGGAGAAGGAGCCAGAAGGGAAGAGTAGAAAAGCTCCTTATCTTTATAAGCCTAGTCTGAAAACACAAGGATTCAGTACTTGGTTATGAAAAGCAACAATGACAGGTAATTTGAGCAATTACTCTTTGCCGGGCTCTAGGAGAAGCATCTTACCCAAGCTAACTAGTGAACTATGAACTAAGTATTTAACAATCCCTGTGATGTTGGTGACGAGACTAATAAAAAGATAAATAATGATATACCTCCCATCCCCACTTACCAACTCAATGCCCTGGAGATGTGATCAGTCATCAAGAACATTACAGAATAGAAACAAGTAAACAGGCAATTACAATATATTTGCTTTACAGTTATAATAAGGATTACACATAATTTTGGAGAGCAGTAAGGGAAATTGAAAATATTAAGACTGGTCAAGAAAAATTACTCCATATCTTTAGGACGCTGGTGAAATCTAACCTTTTTTCCTGAAAATGCATTTCAGGAGATTACTCATCCACTTATTTTTGTTGAATTACTTTCTTACTTTACTAAGACTACACTTACTTATTTAAATAGTGGAAATGTCTTTAAGGTGTCCTGGAGGCATAATAAGAATTTAAAATCATCATAGTCTATTCCTTGTTTTCCTTCTTTCTCTTTCCTACTCCTGAGCTAGTTCCATGCCTCAGCTTCCTTGTGTATTTGCGCTGGAGACGCAGACTTACAGCCTTGCTTGGAGTTAGTGTAGAACTCACTGCTCATTTTCTCTAGCTCTTCCTCCCCCTTCAGTTATTAAATCCTTTATATTATACTCAGCAATGACTTGTCTCCACCTCTTCCTCTCCTTTCTCTCCGCCCTCCTTCTCCCATAGATCCTCATTAATTGCTGTATCAACCTTTTAATTGGTCTCTGTCTGAATCCCTTTACACAAGCATGTCATATTCATCTTCCTAGAATGCATCTCCAATTATAGCTCTAGCTTAGAACACAAATCTCTCATGACTCACTCATGCTGTCACTCTGTCATTTAAGTCCTCGGAAAGTGCACCCTCTCGTTCTAACTATCTCTGTATCTTGACTTTTGCTCATCCAACTGTGTCCATGGTCTCTTTTCTGCTTCCCTCTTGAGTTCCACCCTGTTACAATGCTCTCCCCAAACACCTCATTTTCTGTCACCCAACTCTGCGTCTATCACTATCTGCCGCAACTATGGGTGTTAAATGGATGTCATGGCCCTTTCTGTAGCTGCAATCATGGAATCTCCTTCAATGTGGCTATTGCACTCTTTTGCCCACTTACCACAGGGCCTCAGCTCTAGCCACAGATCTGACACTGAATCCACACAGCCCCGAAGGCAGCAACCTCAGTGCTCCTCTTGTCCCTTCAAGTGCAAAGCATAGATCACTCAGCCAGTGGACTCTAATCAAACAAGCAGTTTCTCTCATCTCCCAAACCTCAACCTGGCTCCCACCGACCCACAGCAACTTTCATGAAAAACTTGCTACTGTCCTTCCCTTAACTCCTGAGAACAAGAACAATGAGCCATGTTCCTTAAGAAATACCAGTGAGGACCAGGGTAGGTGTGAACCCAGTAGCATTCTGAGCTAGACAAATTGTTTTCATAGCAATGAACTTAGTTCTGCTATAGTTATATGAATAGAGCAATAGAAACCAGAAAGTGGTTTCCCCAAAAATAACAGTTTGAGGGGATGAAAGATACTCATCATATTTATACAAACAAAAAGCATAAGTATATATCCTTTATTATGCATCTTATAGGACTGGAAATATGTGTGTAGCCTCATACACATGCATTTAATACTGAATAGTCAAAACCTTCTATTAAGGATGTGAATGTAGATAAACTTCCTTAGGAAATGCTATAAAAGGACAAAAGGCTAAAGTCAAAATTAGAAAAAAAAAAAGGAACATGATGTTGTTCCTGGAACAGTAGATCACAGAGGCTAATCTGGGAAAAAGATCCTAAGGGTATTTAATAAGCTCAGATAAGCACTAAAGACTACATTGGTTCAGTCACGTAATAATGATTTTTTATTCTATTGCAAATATAAATGATGTAAATACTGCATTTCCTTCTCTGATGAGTCATTTGGAAAACAGATATTGGTCTTTAGCCAGAGAAAGTACCATTCCCTAGATTTTGATGAAAAGAATAGTAGTGGAAATCAACAGGTTCATGCTCTTGCTGCAATCAGTCACAAACTTCACAAAGCATTTGTTTTTTGAAACAAGGGTATAAGACTCAGATTAAGTGATTCTTTTCACAAATATTTATTGACTGTCCACTATATACCTCACATGTGGTAAGGGAAAGTGGTGTTAAACAAAATAGACAGGCTTCTTGTTTTTCTAGAACATTAGGTCTATTAAGAAAAAAAGTCATCAAATACATAATAACAACTGCTTGTTAAATTAAGATTGAGAAAAGTACTTTAAGAAGAAAGTATAGAGTAGAGTGTGATGAGATTGTATTTTGCATGGCTAGATCTAGTTAGAGAAGTTTCCCATGGAGACAACATGGAGGCTGAAGCTTGCGGGATGAGGAGTAAACCAGGTGAAAGGTAAGAGGGTTAAGGGAAGATACTTGTGTTCTAAGGCAAAGAATGTGTACAAAGGCCCTGTGGTGGTAGAAGCTGCAAGTCTCCGAGGTACAAACAAAAGGCCAGTGACTGAGATGTTGTTAGCACAAAGAATAAGATGAGATGAGGTAGAACAGGTGTGGCCTTGGTCGTAGTAATGATCTTGAACTTTATTCTTTTTTTTTTAAATTTTTATGTTTTATTAAATCATAGCTGTGTACATTAGTGCAATCATGGGGTACAGTGTGTGGGCTTCATATACAATCTGAAATATTTTCATCCAACTGTTCGACGTAACTTTCATGGGATTTTCTCGTTTATTGTGTGAAAACATTTGCGTTCTGCATTTAGTGGGCTTCACCTGTCCCTTCTGAGATGCACATTAAGTGTGATCCCACAATTTGCCCTCTCTTCACCTACCCTCCTCCTCCCCTACCCTCCCTTACTCCTTTCCCCATCTTCTTGTGCTATAATTGGGTTATAACCTTCATATGAAAGCTATAAATTAGCTTCATAGGAGGGCTGTATACATTGGATGCTTTTTCTTCCATTCTTGAGATACTTTGCTAAGAAGAATGTGTTCCAGCTCCATCCATGTGAATATAAAAGAGGTAAAGTCACCATCTTTCTTTAAGGCTGCATAATATTCCATGGTATACATGTACCACAATTTATTAATCCATTCATGGATCGATGGGCACTTGGGCTTCTTCTATGACTTAGCAATTATGAATTGGGCTGCAATAAACAACCTGGTACAGATATCTTTGTTGTAATGTGATTTTTGGTCTTCTGGGTATATACCAAATAAAGGAATTATAGAATCAAATGGCAGGTCTATTTTTAGATCTCTGAGTATTCTCCAAACATCTTTCCAAAAGGAATGTATTCGTTTGCATTCCCACTAGCAATGTAGAAGTGTTCCCTTTTCTCCACATCCATGCCAACATCTCTGGTTTTGGGATTTTGTTATGTGACAAAGAAGATGAAATATTTGGGAGTCTACCTAACAAAGGATGTGAAAGATCTCTATAAACAGAACTATGAAACTCTAAGAAAAGAAATCGCTGAACATGTCAACAAATGTAAAAACATACCAGGCTCATGGTTGGGAAGAATCAACGTTGTTAAAATGTCCATACTACCCAAAGCAATATACAATTTTAATGCAATTCCTATTAAAGCTCCATTGTCACATTTTAAATATCTTGAAAAAATAATACTTTGTTTTATATGGAATCAGAAAAAAACTTGAATAGCCAAGACATTACTCAGAAATAAAAACAAAGCAGGAGGAATCACTCTACCAGACCTGAGACTGTACTATAAATCGATAGTGATCAAAACAGCATGGTCCTGGCACAAAAACAGAGAGGTGGATGTTTGGAACACAATAGAGAACAAAGAGATTAACCCAATTACTTACCACTATTTGATCTTCGACAAGACATTTAAAAATTTTCAGTGGGGAAAAGATTCCCTATTTAACAAATGGTGCTGGGTGAACTGGATGGAGACCTGTAGATGACTGAAATTGAAACCACACCTTTCACCACTAACGAAGATAGACTCACACTGGATTAAAGATTTAAATTTAAGACATGAAAGTATAAAAATACTAGAAGAAAGTGCAGGGAAAACTCTTGAAAGAATTGGCCTGCGGTTGGCTTGGCGCCTGTGGCTCAAGTGGCTAAGGTGCCAGCCACGTACACCTGAGCTGGAAGGTTCGAATCTAGCCCGGTCCCTCCAAACAACAATGACAGGTGCAACAAAAAAATATATATATATAGCTAGGCATTGTGGCGGGCACCTGTAGTCCCAGCTACTTGGGAGGTGGAGGCAGGAGACTCGCTTGAGCCCAGGAATTAGAGGTTACTGTGAGCTGTGATGCCATGGCACTCTACCCAGGGTGACAGCTTGAGGCTCTGTCTCAAAAAAAAAAAAAAGGAATTGCCCTGGGCGAATACTTTATGAGGAGGACTCCCCAGGCAATTAAAGCAGTATCAAAGATATACTACTTGAACTTTATTCTAAGATCAACAGGAAACTAGCCAGCAGGTGTACACTTGGATTATTTATTTTTTTCTTTCTATTTTAAATAAGCCCACATACAGATCTTTTATACTCATCTACTGTTTTTTATTGAATTACTTTTAAGTAAGACCACACTTATTTAAATGGTAGAAATGTCCTTTTTATCATATTATATATCATCTAACTTTTCAGACATGAAAGTAATACTAATAAATACATATGAATTACCTACTTATAAGTTTAAGCATCATAAATTTTCTCATATAGTTTGCTAATGTATTAATTACAGGGTATACACAGTATGAATTAGGGCAATGCTTTCCCAAGGAGAAACCAAAAGTTTATTGCTTATTTATTTTATGGTTAAAGATTTAAGTCCTGATGAACAGATGGTTTTCCTCCATGTGGTGACTCAAGTCAACAGCTTTCCTCCAGCTGGTGGCTCTGCTATCCCCAGGACAATGATTTGCTGCACATTAGAACGACTTAGGAACTTTTAAATTTTTTGAAGCTGAGGTGTTATCCCATATGAATTAAATCAGAATATCTGGGGGTGGGAGCAAACCATCCAGATAATGATTAAGAAAAAGAGGAGACCATGAAAAGGGTGCATACGCCACCCAAATAGCTTGTCTCAGAAGGAACATGAGTTCCAGTGGTTAGAACTGGCCGCAGAGTTATACACATCTCCAAATGAAGCTAAAGTATACAATTTAGCTCTGAGCACAAGAAGGGAATGGAATAACTAACAGTCCTTGTCACAGAAAGTATGTGCTGTTCTTGCTTTAGTCCCTTTTTGATGAATGACAAATGTGAGTTTTCAATTATTTCGAATATTTTTTGTTTTGTCTGCATTTGACAAGTAAAAGATTTTTGGTGAATGTTAGCTGAATTTTTTCATATTAACTCATCTATAAGGAGTTACTTCAAAATGTTGAACAAAGATCTTCTGATGTGGGAAGCCATTTATTGGGGACGAATTTTGACATAGATATCTTTGATTTTGATGGAGAATCATCTCCCATAGCATTCAGTTCTCTGTGCAGAATGCGTGTGTGCCACTGCCTTTCAAAACTGTATTTGAAATAGAAGTTTTGGCTGAGACCAACGGACACGCTATGTCATACTGAGCCAGAACACCCTGTAAGGCCTTGCCAAAGCTCTCGGCCAAAACTTGTTAGGTAACTCTTACCTCCACCCACAAAAGCAGAGAAGAGTTGGGAATTAGCACAAAGAAGATGACATTGAAAGGGAATTTTTGAAGAAAAGTCTTTAAGCAGATTTATCCCAAGGAAGAGTTTGAGAAGTTTCTTCATAATCCCATCTCAGGAGAGAGGGGATTTAAGGAGACTAGCTGGTGAGCTTAATGTAGGTCTCTTTGCAGTTTGAAAGACCAAGTGGACAAATATTGCATCATACCTGGTAAATTTAAAGAGTGAGTGGCTGCATGGGACTCTGAAGTGCTGGAACCTCGCTCTCATCCTCTGTGTTTATCCCACTGTGTCTGTGTGTTTGTGATGGCTCTGAATGCTCCCTCCCACCTAGAAAAGTGGGGCAGGACTGCCCCACCTGGGTGTCTGGTATATCTGGGTTCTACTAATGTAAAATGTCCAGAAGGACTTTTTTTTTTTAACATCCCTTTACACATTTTTTCCAAAGTCATCTTCTTTGGCTGAAGACTCTAAAAAACTCTGAAAGGAACAGTTCAGCCTTTTGGGTATTTTTACATGAGATTAAAATAAGATAAAGTGAAAGCCCTTGGAAAACCGTAAAAGACCATCAAATTGCAAGACATTAGCATTATTGGATGTTTATGTATTATACATACTTACTGCATCAAAAAGGCCCCTTCTCAAAATACAATGGAGGAGTATGTGACCGTGTTTTAACCAAGTCCCATTTGTCTGAAGTTCTCCTGGATTTAGTCTCCAGTCAAGACTACATGCGCAAGAAACTTGGCAAGAAAAGTGAAAAACATTAAAAAAAAAAAGTTCCCTTAAAACATTTTCTACAATTCTCCTTGTTTTTCCATCCCTCCCCCAATTTTTTTGTTTCTATGGAAAAATACCAGAGAAAATATTTCAAGTAATTATCTTGAAAGACAAAGAGAAAGTTAAATGGAGTGAGGCCTCTATTTAAAAAAAAGAAAAAAACAGTAAATGGACATAATCCACATCCAAAAATTGGTCTATTAATTATAAAGACCAAGATTTAATACCTCTCCTCATTAATAAATAAAAATCAGTAACAACAAAACTTAGTCAAAGGATAAGAAAATATACAAAAATTTTTTCCCCCAAAAGCATTAGTCTCTGTAATATTTTGATGCCCTCTTCCAGAATTAACTATTTCTGTTTACTGGTGATGCAATGCATAAGGGTCCACTTCAAATGTTGACACTACTAACAGCGTGGTCTTTCCCTTTACTTAAACTCAGAATTAAGACTTTTGGTTTATATTCCAGTCCCAGAAGTAGTTTTCACTGTAGAAGTTATCTGAAGACTGATGCTTTCTCAGAGAGAGAATCTGCAGATTCTCCGGGAACACTACAGGATAGATTCAGTTTAAATATGTATTAAACTGACAGGCATTCTTCCAAATGACTTTAAATGCATTTTATTTCTAGACAACCTACATGGCATGCTTTTCTTAGAAACAATGCTCCACACCAAATAAATCAAGGTCAAAATCTATGAAGAGCTCAAGATGACATCGGTGCCACTTGTCTCATCTTGGTGTTGGGTAGGTGACAAGCAGCAGCCAGTTACATGAAAGGTGATAGATCCAAAGTAATTGCCAATTTGTTAACATGTGTTCCTGTCTAAACCATGGCAGGAAGTCAGATATGGAGTCACACCGTTCTCATCCAACAGATCCACCATGCCAACTGGATTCATGTTTTCACCAAAAATGAACAAGTAGTTTTTGAAATTAGTAGGGATGTGCTTGACTTGTTCTATTGTGCTTGTCATTAAAGGTTTTTCCTCTTTCTGGTCTTTGTTCAACTTCATGTAATTTCTGATGTATTTCTTGTAGGCTTCCTTTGTGAATTTGGTTACCTTCAAGTAATGACTCATGACAAGGTCCACACCAGTGACTGTTGTCCTTTCTGAACATTACTCCTCAGGACCTCCCGCAGAAGCATTGCTACAAAGAGTGAGAAAATCATCACATCACCCTCAGGCCTAAGGACTCTCCTCCCCTCTACATCCAGACACAATCTATCCTCTATCTCCCAGATTTTGTAAATGTCAGAGAATGCCTCATCATGGCTAATGAGGTCCAGGTAGATAAGCATGGTGGCAGCTGGAGGGAAACAATGAAGGTTCCAGCTTTAGCAGGAGTCCCAACCTCCCTTGGGATGAGCAACCATAGTGAAGTCTGAGAGGCACTGAGGGAAAGTGGAAAATGTGCAAACAATTTCTATCTAAAGGGGAAAAAAAAACTTTTCATTTGTTTTACACTTGTTAGTAGTAAATGCTACTTATAAAGGAAAATAAAAACATAAACCATACATAATTATAAATCCATATAGTCTGAAGTGAGTGTGAAGTAAGACCTGTCACTGAAACTGTTAGGGAAAATGTTCAGTGGTATTGTGTAGCAATTACACGCACTCATGTTTCCATCCAACGGGGCATCTGTTTCTAGCTCAAGTCCACACTGGAAAGGTGAGAAAAATGGAGTTCACAGAATTTAAATCAATCAAGTTCATTTTGTTAATATAATGCAAGTTGGAAAACAAACCTAGAGCAGTTTAAATCCAAAATTTAGTCCCTATCAACTTGACTGTCTGCATAAAAAATAATTAAAAGTGAGGGTCCTAGAGCTGAAGGATATTGTCTTGCATGGAACATCATAGCATAGAACTCTAGGGAATGAGGACAGTGGGAAATCCTTCCTGCTGGAGTCTCTAGGAAGCAGATGCCAAGATGAGTTAAGACCGCATACAATTTATTGGGGAATCACATCTTAAAAGGAAAAAGGAGAAGGTAGCACTGGGAGCTGTCAAACTATGACAAGAACCTTATGGCTTTTCTGCCAGGCCAGCAGGGTGCTCCAGAGCAAAGATTGTCCAGTGCTAAGCCCTTGCTTGTTCCCCTTCGTAGCACAACTTTGCTCAGTCATTGCCACAGGTACATGTTAAGAACTTAACCTCTATTTGAAGACTTAGGTAGATCCTAAGAGAGCCAATCACAGCAGACCCTCACTACTGTGCACCTCATAGCTGGGTATCAAGCCCTTCTGAGGGGAGACTGAGCAGCACTTCTCAGCATGAGCCACAAAGACAGAGAGAAGTAGCAGAGCTTGGATAACTCAAGAGAAAGCAGAACAAAGATCATTCTTCAGATCCTACGTGTGTAACCTACACGTCTTAGGATGCAGTAGTTTGGACTTAAGAACAAGGTTCCAAAAACAACTATTTAACAAAAAAGGGGGGATATCTATAATTCTACTTACTTCCCAAACAATATAAACCCCAGAAATCCTTCCCAAATAAATTCAAGAATATCCAATGAGTGTCTCACATGAGTTCTAATAACATTCTGTTGACTACCATGAGAGAACCCACCAATTTTCTTATTTCCTGGTATAGATAAATAGGATAGTATGTCTAATTGCTCCTAAATTAGGAGTAGCAATTGTGGCATTGTTATCCATAGACAGCATCACCATCCAGATACTGCCCCACAGGAGATGCTAATCCTGACCCCAACTAGCCCAAGACTTCATTTTCTGGTTTCTAGACAAAGGTTCTATTATGATGTTTTATATCCTAAAAACAGAAGGTACCAACGCCATCACTACCCATATCAATAATGCAACTGTTGTCAACACTGCTGACGTTCTCAGCTGTGTCACCAATATTGTTACTTCCAGGAGGACACAGTGGCTCATGGAGCTTGCAGATTTTTGAGTTTTGTTTACTGTTGATTGCAGCTCCCTTGCTCTCAGATTGAGAACAGCTGGTCTGATTGATCATCTCAGTGACAAGTTCAAATACACTCCCATCTGACAATAACATATTGACATGACCAAACTCCTGAACTTCTACTTTCTCTTTCTTTAGAATGAGTTCTTTATCAGTAGGAAAACTGACTCTTGTCGTGTGGGCCTCTACAGTCTTCCAGATTTATCTAGATATTCTTGTGTCCTGGGATATAGCTCACATAGATACTGAGACATCTGACACATTTGCTTAAATGTTTTCTCCAATTACTAGGGAAAGGGAAATTAATATCAGAAATGATCTGAATAGCTGATAATTTAATAACATTATCATATCTAACTATCTCTGTAAGAAACTGAATACAACTATCATCGACAGTGCGAGTTGAATTATTCTCAAAAGACCTTTTCCCTGTCTTTATAAAATGTAAAGACTCTTCCTAGCAAAATGGTGAGCCCCACATTGTCATTATTGCTATAGGTCTGCTGCCCAACCTGGGTAGAATCAGCACATAACACCCCCTATAAAGAGTCTTGAGACTTCTCTGTATTAGATTTTATTATTTGTTATACCAATACCAACCTAGCATGTTTTCAACCCAGTTTTTTGCATTTAAGAAAGTCAAAATAAAGCTTAATGTTTGAGATCTATGGCTGAAGATTTCAAGGTCAGTCCCACAGTTTGCATTTAAATAATATGTTAAAAGCTTTACTTGCTTGAAGCCTAAATATTTCTCACACAGCTCTATTTGAGTTTTTGGCATATGTTTTGGTATAATATTAATTTTTAGTAATCATTAGAAGGGACAGGATTATACCAGTACTTCTGGAAAGCATTACAGGGGGGAAAAAAATAAGAATTCAAGACTTTTGTCTCCTTTACCTTCATTCATTCAGAACATGAGGATTTTCAGTTTCTTTGGAATAAAATGAAAACTGAGAAAAATTGCATTTCAGTTGTTCTCCAGCCATCCTAGAAACCAAATACTATTTTCTCAGGGAAAAAGTGTGAAGAGAGAGAATTTCCTTCCCAATTCCTCTCAAGCTACTGAAATAAAATACATCTGCAGACCACAGAGCACACAAATACATGACCAGCGACTAGCCTTGAATATAGCAAACCACAGTAGCTTCAGTGAGATGAAAGTAGTACTTAAATGCCAGGCAACTGACCACGAATCACATGCAGTTCAGGATTTGCATTTGATTTAAGAAACAGTAGATAACCACAAGTATTCGCTCAGCTCCTACCATTACAAAGCAGAGCATAACTGAAACATTTGGGTAAAGAGCGTTCAAGACAAAAGAACTAATGTAAGCACAGGGAAAGCATCTGTAATAAAATCAAAACAACAATAGATTCAGTTTGACCAGAGAAACTGAAGAGGAAAAGTAGAAAAGACGGGAAGGAAATAGGTTAGATCCAAATCAAGGAGAACTTTAAATGGCAGATTAAGAAGCTCATTATTTCATTAGGAAATAGAAAAATAATTGCAGATTTCTAAACAACAGAAAAACATAATTAAAACTGTGTTTTAGGTAGATTAAGTGGATAATGATCTGCAGATGGGACACGTGGATACAGACCTGCTAGAGGTAGAGAATCTCACAGCTATGAGGCTGTCGTCTGGTTTTCACAGAGTGATGGCAAAGAAAGCAGAGCTGAGAGAGTGGATGAGGAGGGCTGATGAAGGTAGAACAACATGACCCAGGAAGTGATAGCTGATGTCACTGGAGCTCGTGGTTTTGCTATTCAGGAACAGTCACTGTCATCGAGGGAGAGTTAAATGCCATTGACACCAAAATATGGGCTCCTCTTTTTCAACCTCTCTACATTACACTCTCACATCTTACTGGGACCTGAGATACTAGGGAAGAGGACTAAAAGCTGTCTCAAGTTTTAAACGAAAATTTCTAAAATGGGGCTATCTCCTTTCATTTTGCACTGCTACAAAGAAATGCCTGAGGCTGGGTAAATTAATAAGTTTAGACATATGGGGCGAGGAGTAAGGCGCCAGCCCCATATGCCAGAGGTGGCAGGTTCAAACCCAGCCACCGCCAAAAATTGCCAAAAAAAAAGAAAGAAAGTTTAGGAATGGGATTGGCTCCCGGTTCTATAAGCAGCATGGCACCAGCATCTGCTTCTGGTGAGGATTTCAGGAAGCTTCCAATCAAAGCTGAAAGTGAAGGGGAAGCAGGTGTATCACCAGGAGAGAGAAGGAACCAGAGATGGAGAAGGTGGTGCCAGACTTCAACGGTCACATGCCAAAGGACAGGGAGAGAAAATGACCCCAAGTAAGCCATTTTGGCATGTTGGTTGAAATCCTACAGCCTAATATGCAAAAACAAACCATTGAGGGGGTGTGATTCCCTGACCCCTCCCCCACTGATACTGACACTGAGCTCTCCCTTGAACTAATAAAGTGAGAATGCACTCAATTATCCCAGGGAGCATACCAAGCCATTCAGCGAGGGATCCTTCCCCATGACCCAAACACCTCCCACCAGGCCCCACCTTGGATACTGAGGATCAAATTTCAACATGAGATTTAAAAGGGCCAAATACCCAAAACACATCATGGGCTATTACTACAATGTCAGATCTGAAGTACACAATTATTCCATGAGATTATTTAAAATAAAATGTTGATATCTAAGGCATCTACTAGACAGTGACTAGATTTAGTATTAAATGTATATAATAAAGTACCAAGACAAGTTTTTTCTTTTCAACTAGTGACTGAAAAAAATAAAAAAATAAGAAATAATAGTGATTGATAAATAATAGTGAGCACTGAGCTTTTACTGTGAGCAAGACGCTATGCCACTGTTACTGACATGTACCTTCTGTGTGTTTGCAGATAAATATTTTGTGGTCTCAACCAGGAACTATTAAAATAGTGTTTGCTTTCTCAAAATAGATATGTGTCTATCCATTTATTTACTAAACAGATGTTTGTTGCAGGTTTACACCTTAATTGGCTCGGGTTATGGAGAGAATGACACGCAGCACCTGTCCTCAAGCAACTTCTATGCGACAATGAAATGGACAGGCGAAAGTTACAGAAGGATTTGTGGTTTCTGTAAGATGCCAGAAAAGCCTGTGTGCAAAATCTTGCACACTACAAATTCCTAGAAAATCTGGATTTAAAAAAAAAGAGATTGATAGATAACCAAGCTTCTCCAAAAGAAAAGGAAATATCTAGATATCAAAGTCAAAGAATGGTATGTGTAGAGTTTACCCTGTGGCAGCCCAAGAGGAGGTAGTAGCGGAGGGACATGGTGGGATAATTAGACCAGCTAATACCTGGATTGGATTTTAATCCTTACAAAGGACAAGGGATTAGGGTTTGGAATTGAAATCTTTCTTTCTTTTTTTTTTTTTTTTTTGGCCCAGGGCTGAGTTTGAACCCACTACCTCGGCATATAGGGTCAGCGCCCTACTCCTTTGAGCCATAGGCGCCACCCATGGAATTGAATCTTCTTAAAGGCTTCTCTTGAAAGAGCTGTATCTTAAATTAAAGAGAAGCTAGGGAGGAAGGAAAATAGCTCAGCAGTCCAGGGGCCTAACTTGCAGGCTCACCTCGGCTTGTACTTTGGGTGAAAATAAGTCTTAAATCAGCTCCTTTGGCCGCATTTTTTAATACAGGTTAAGAATAGAAGCACCCCTAGAAGTGTAGTAACTGACCCAGCAAGAAGACCCCTAAAGGCCCCTAACTGTTTCAGCCTGAGTCCCCATCTTTCTCAACCCCCTTTTTGGTTTAATTCTGAGAACAGGTTTCTGACAAGGAAGTTCTCTGAGTTCCCTGACTCCCTAGCAATGTCTAAACACAATGATGAGAAACTTACCTCAACCTCCCTAGCCAGGTAAACAATCGTAAAAACTCACTCAGGCAGAAATTCCCAGGAAACTGAGTTTCCCAGGTACTGGGCTTTCCAAGTTCTCCCCATGGTTACTGAGTTACCCCCCTGAGCCACCACGCAGCTACTCCCTGAGCCAACTACCTTGTAATCCATCATGTTTTGCTTTTGTACATGCTTGCTTTGCCACATCAGCACAAAAAGGGTATAAAAGGCTGCCTGCATTTCTCTTAGGGGCCGTTTGCCTTTTGGGGGCAGCGGTCAGTCTGTGCAGATGCAACCATGTGATTTAGCCCTTTGCCTTTGGGGGGCAGTGGTCCGTCTGTGCAGATATAACCACTTGATTTGGTCGTTTGCCCTTTGGGGCAGCAGTCCGTCTGTACAGATGTAATAAATGACCATCTGATTTGGGCCGTCTGCTTTTTTGCAGCAGTCCCCCTGCGCAGGAGTAAATAAAATCACCTCTGATTTGTACCCAAAGTGGGGGTCTGTATTTTTTTTTAAGTCTTGAAAGCATCACTTTATTGGAGCTCAGTACATTTGCAGTGTTTACAAACATACCTTGAGACAGTAAGGAGAAACACATGTTTTCTCTTCATCAATTTGATTGCCCATAGAAACACCTGTCCAAATGATACTCATTTAAGCAGTCCCCCAGAAACCTTTGTTTTCATTTTTTATATTTTCTTTGCTCATTTTAAAATACTAAAGAATATCTGCATTGTTTGAAAGCAACCTGATGACAGATACTGGTTTTCCAATGAGTGGTATCACAAGATCAGAAAATTGCAACAGGTTTCGTTCAACCTATCTGTGTGGTATAAAGGTTCTAGACAAGCTGTTAATGAGACCATTGGCCCTAGAAACCCTGGGGTCTTACACTTCCTATGTGTCTTACACTTTTCTTGCTACATTCAGGAGAAAAGAAATTTAATTTTAAAAAGAATAAAAAAAGAACACTTCTTTACAAATCCTCTGTACAAACAAAATGTGTTACCTATGAATTAAAAGTTTTCCAATAATATAACCAATGCAAATACATACACGTGCACACTCTACAAATAATATTCTTCAACAGTTATTATCCAAAAGGAAAATGTCTGCTTGTACAAAAGTGGTATAAATAAAAAACGGTCATTATTAAACTTTGCTAATGAACCATCTAGAAAGAAAATTTAGAGACACATCTGATATTAGCAGCTGATGGCTAGCCCAGACTTTTAATTCAAATGTACATTTCTCTCGCTTTTCTTACAGCTCAGAGCAGAGAAAGGAGGAGACCTGGGGCCAATAGACAGATGGACACTCAGTTGGTCTTCAAATGGAACAAGGCTGTCACACAGGTTGTCTTTGGATGTTGGGTCTATGGGTGATACATTTTTAAATTTCTAATTTCCAAATTTTCCATAATGGAGTATGTTACTCTTATAATACAAAGAAAGCCTCAGTCAATCAAAGATCATCGATAGAAATATTTATTACTGTCTAAATCAACATTCTGGGCCTGGCAGGGCAGAGTGAAATCAAGAGCAGAGCCCTGTTCATGAAGAGCTCAATACATAATTCAGGGCATAAAGGAAGTAAAAACAGTTTAAGAAATACAAAGGTACCCACTGACATAGTGCAAACAAGAACGTCAACATGGAAGAGAGCAGGGGATTATCTGGAGCCAAGGGGGGATGGTGTTCCCAAGATTTCCAGAAGTAACCACAATGACATCTTCTCTTTATCTCGAATGCAATTACTTTTTCTCCAAGAGATTAGCAGAAACCGAAAGTCTGAAAACATGGACGTTTCCCTGGTTGGGAAAGTGACCTAGAGCAAGGCTGCCTGAACTTGCCTCCAGGTTTATTCTGCTATTTGAGATGGTTTTCAAGTTTTGTGGGAAAATATTTTCAGCACACGATTTTAGGAAACTAAGCGTGATTTTGAATCATTTGAAAGTTGACAGTCTATAAGGAAAAATCACTGCTTCCTAAGAAACTACTGAGCCTTCCATTCTGAGTGA
Source organism: Arctocebus calabarensis (assembly GCA_963573935.1). NCBI lineage: Eukaryota > Metazoa > Chordata > Mammalia > Primates > Lorisidae > Arctocebus > Arctocebus calabarensis. Next base: position 17,004 of record CAUYON010062356.1, read on the forward strand.
ACAGGCATGGGTTGCTCCAGGACAGGAAGAGTTTAGGTTATTATATGATGCCCAAAGCCCCTCATTGCACAACACTGGAAGCAAAACAAACACAAAATGGTGAAGGATAGTTTTCTTTTCTCTCTTATTAATAACTGTACCTTTTTTCTTTACATCCACATGCTCAGCGTGTCACATGTTTTTGGCTTTTTTCTTTTTTTGTTTGTTTTGACATAGGGTCTCACCCTGTCACCCAGGCTGAAGTGCAGTGGCTCAATCACAACCCACTGCAACCTCCAACTCCTAGGCTGCAGCGATCCTCCTGCCTCTGCCTCCTGAGTAGCTGAGAGGACAGATGCATACCACCATGCCCAGCAGGTGCTTAGGCTGGTCTTGACTCCTGACCTCAAGTGATCCTCTGGCCTCAGCCTCCCACAGTGCTGAGATTATAGGTGTGAGCCACACAGCACTTTTTAACTGCCTTCTACTTTAAGCTTTATCATTTACTGTGCATGACTTTGAAGTACTAGACTCTTAGTGGGAACTGAAGAAACTACACAATTTAAGTATTACAGGGCTAACAGGGAGCCATGGCCATACCTCTGCCTCGAAGTAAGCTGCTTCGGTCATCTGGCTTTTAGGAATGAGTCATCTTCAGACTAAAAGTATAAGAAGCCCAGGTCAACCAACAGGCTGGGAAGCCAGTTAAGGACTTTAATTTTGTCAGGTGAGGTAAAGCTGCAGGGCCCCGGGGCACACAAATGATGTCAGAGTGCTTTTCCTTGGACACAGAGTTGGAATGCTGACACCAATCGGCATCTGAAGATTCCTGATAAGGAGCAACTGCCAAACATGGTACCAAAATTTTGAAAAACTTTTTTTTTAGAGACAGGGTCTCACTTGGTTGCCCAGAGTGCAGCGGCAAGATCATAGCTCACTGCAGCTTCAAACTCTGGGGCTCAAGTGACCCTCTCTCCTCAGCCTCTGAAGTACCTGAGACCTCAGGTGCACATAATTGCACAAAGCTAATTTTGAAAAAATTTTTTATAGAGAAAAAGTCCCACTATGTTGCTCAGGCCTCAAGTGATCCTTCCACCTCAGCATCCCAAAGTGCTGGGATTTACAGGCATGACCCACCATACCCAGCTATTAAGGATCATTTATCTTATTCCACTACGGTAGTGAAAATTTTTACATATCTGCCTCTAGGTAATCATGAAGGAAAAGCAACATGATCAACCTCTAGAAACACCTCAGCTAACACTCTGGAAAGCAGATTTCAGCCATTTACCAGAGGTCACGATTCTGAGCTCAACTTGAATTTTGGACAAATTAACAAATATTCCTTCAATGCAGTGAT
>CAUYON010062358.1:0-12762 GCA_963573935.1 Arctocebus calabarensis
CCACAGGCGCCCACCACAACGCCTGGCCATTTTTTGGTTGCAGCCGTCATTGTTGTTTGGCGGGCCCGGGCTGGATTCGAACCCACCAGCTCAGGTGTACGTGGCTGGTGCCTTAGCCCGTTGAGCCATGGGCACCGAGCCAAGGGAAGACAGAACATGAATAGAACTTTATTGAACATAAAAAGAGAGGAAGGTGATCACTAGTGGGAAGTAAGGGCTCACAGAGGATTTCAGAGTGTTTTTTTTTTTTGTTTTTTGTTTTTTGTTTTTTTTTTTGAGACAGAGCCTCAAGCTGTCATCCTGGATAGAGAACCGTGGCATTACAGCTCACAGCAACCTCCAATTCCTGGGTTCAAGCAAGTCTCCTGCCTCTGCCTCCCAAGTAGCTGGGACTACAGGCGCCTGCTACAACGCCCGGCCATTTTTTTGGTTGCAGCCACCATTGTTGTTTGGCGGGCCCGGGCTGGATTTGAACCTGCCAGCTCAGGTGTACGTGGCTGGTGCCTTAGCCCGTTGAGCCACAGGCGCTGAGCCAATTTCAGAGTGTTTTTGTTTGTTTGTGCTTTTTTCTTAATTTGATAGCTTTTATAGTGTATTTGTGGTTGGGGGAAGAGATAAATGATGATGGAGAAAGAATAAAAGAAGAAATAGAGACCACATTTAGTAGGCAGAGGTACTGGGTCCCAGGAAGGATAGCCTTTGGTAAGAGCAAGACCGTGAGAGAAGATGGGGGCAGGTGCAGACAAGATTGCTGATCTGTGATGGAAGAATGAAGAAGTTGCCATATGATGCCACTTATTTCCTCAATGAAATATGATTGCCTTAGGGGGGTGAGTATTGTCAATGGACAAGAAACCATACTCCATAAAATAATTTAAGGAGGTTTATTCTGAGCCAAATTTGAGGACCATGACCTAGAGCCATGTCCAAGAAGCCTTGAGGAAGTGGGCTCACTGGAATGCCAGGTACAGTCATAAATTAGCACATGGAAGACATATATTGGTTTGGCCTGGAAAGGTGGGACATCTCAAAGAGGGGGGAGAGGAGGGGAGGACTGTACAAATTATAGGTGGTTTGAAATACTCTTCTGTTGATAGAGTCAGCCTCTGATAGGCCAGGAGCCAGTGAACAGGAATGTGGAGCTAAGATAATGTCTGTCAGAGAAGGACTAAGTAGCTTGGTGACATGTGGAGGACCCGGAGGTATGTCTTGCAAAGCCTCCCTCTAAGAAAGCAGGGAAATGCAATAAGGCATGTCTCATCTCTTTTCTCATGCCTAGAAACTCAGTTGTCAGGGATTCCCTTGGTCAAGAAGGGGTCCGGTCAGTCAGCTGTGGGGGTTGGGGAGCCTTACCATACTATTTTAGTTCACAGTATCTGCTTGTACACTACAGATCTGTATGAGGCCCCAGGCCCTGGTTCTCATTGTAACACAGGAAGAGAGAAACAAGGTGTGGCCCTGCAGAGCTGACAGCTGCTTGGCACTTGTCACTTCACTTCTCTGCCTTTTTTCTTTTTCTTCCATTTCGAGTCACGTATGCCAGCCTTCAGACTGGTAAACAGAGGGTGGGGCTGAAGGTCAAAAGGTGATGTGATCTCAATCTGAACTTACTGGCGTGATCAGCTGTGCTTCCTCATTATAATCAGGAAATCCTGGAGTGACCCAGCCAGCAAGAGCACATCTGGAGAGACAAGGACATGAGTTGGAGTGGGGGAATCCAGCAAGGAAGGGAGGGGTTCATCACATCTCTTCTAGGGCTCAAAATGGAACTCAATTTCTTCAGTTCATATCTTTGCATGTATTCCCGTAAATACATGCACTTCCATCTCTGTCAGGTTTTTCCCCCTTTACGTCTCTGCTGTTTTTATGATCTCTTTCCTGACTGGAGGGGATTACTTTGCATTTATAGATAAGGTCTGTTGCTTCACACACAGAGCAAAGATGGCCAATGTTCTATCTCACTAGGCTATAAAGCACACAGATATTGATGGTAAATAAAATAAAACAACAAGATAAATTTTTTTACATGGAAAAATATTCCCAATATGTTGCTTAACAATAAAAGCAGATTTTTCAAGTTCATGTATGCATATAAAGTTTATAATACACCTTTAAGTGGCTAACATTTATTAAGTGGTTATTATATTGCGTGCCAGTTATATAATCTTAGCTCTGGAAAGACCACATGGCGGGTCACACCAGTGCAGCGAGAGGGTCTGGAGGCCCTGGGGCCCTGGAATGGGAGGCCGTGGTGATTTCCGTGGAGGGTTTGGCAGTGGCATTCGGTGGTCGTGGCTGTGGTTGGGGTCAGGGCTGAGGCTGCAGAGCTCGCGGAGGCAAGGTCGAGGACAAAGAGTGGATGCCCGTCACCAAGCTGGGCCGCCTGGTTGAAGATATGAAGATCAAATCCCTGGAGGGACCTATCTTTTCTCCCTGCCCATTAAGGAATCTGAAATCATGGATTTTTTCTTGGGGGCATCTCTCAAGGAGGAGGTTTTGAAGATGATGCCAGTGCAAAAGCAGACCCGTGTTGGCCAGATGACCAGGTTCAAGGCGTTTGTTGCCATTGGGGACTACAATGGCCATGTCGGTCTGGGTGTTAAGTGTTCCAAGGAAGTAGCCACTGCCATCCGAGGAGCCATCACCCTGGCCAAGCTCTCTATCGTCCCAGTGCGGAGAGGCCACTGGGGGAACAAGATTGGCAAGCCTCACACTGTTCCTTGCAAGGTGACAGGCCGCTGTGGCTCTGTGCTGGTCTGTCTCATCCCTGCTTGGCATTGTCTTAGCGCCCTAGCCTAAGAAGCTGCTAATGATGGCTGGGATCGATGGCTGCTACACCTCAGCCAGGGGCTGCACTGCCACCCTGGGCAACTTTGCCAAGGCCACTTTTGATGCCATTTCCAAGACCTATAGCTATCTCACTCCTGATCTCTGGAAAGAGACAATGTTCCCCAAGTCTCCTTACCAAGAATTCACTGACCATCTTGTCAGACACCAGAGTCTCTGTGCAGAGGACCCAGGCTCTAGCTGTGGCTACAACATAGGGTTTTTATACAAGAATAATAACGTGAATTAAGTCTGTTAAAAAAAAGTTAAAGTTTTATTTTTAAATTTTAGCAGCAGTTATTAATTTTTCCATACGCATTACTTTTGCAAACCAAGATTAATTTTAGAGGCAGTATCAGGTCACTGGTGTGATTTGCCATGTACTAGTAGATGATGTGGCCCCCCTCCTCGCCATTGGCAGCCTGTTAATTGTATTAGACATGAGGTCTGGGACTTCTTTCCTTTATGCTGCTCTACCCTAACTGAAGCTTTTCTCTGTACTTTGCAACATTTGCCATGGCTTTGGGCCTGAGTTTGGAATGCCCTGTAGATGCTTGATTATTCCCGGGGCTCTGTCATTTGCTAGCAATGAATTTCATGTTTTAAGCAACATTAGCTTAATCTAATTCCTGTTCTCTTCTAAAAGAAGCTCTCTAACTTTTGAAAACCCTGTGCATGGCTGCCCATGACTTCAGTGTTTGTGGCTTTGACCTCAAAAGTCCCTTAACTGCTTGGATGCCAGAAGTAGCTCCATCCTGTGACTGCTTGCTGCAATTTGTCAGAGAGAAGGCAGTGAGTGCCTCCTCAACACCCTTCCTTGTCTCGTTTGTCTCATTTTCCATTCTACAATGTCTCTTTTTGTGTAAGAAAGAAAACTGCCCTTTCTCTCTTAGAAGTCTGAACACAGAGAGATGGGCAAAAGCACTCAGAGGAACCCAGTATGTTTTTGCAATGTCTGTCTGTCTTATTCCAATCAGGAAAAGTTACCCTGACAACCAAATAACTGTTGCTTTTTTAAAACCCTACTTTTTGTCTTCTGTAAATTTAGTCTCTTACTATGGTGTTCGCCTGCCTCCTAAACTCTGAAAGCCGTAAGAGTCCATTAAGCCTGCTGACAAGGACAGAAATCTTTGTTTTGATTTTACTCTCTTGAAGTTGAAATTTACCTGAGTATTGGCATCCCACAATTCCCATTAAATCTCCCCATTTCCTCTGGAGATCACAAATGAGGGAAAAGGAATGGCAATATAATCCTGAAGGTAATATTTTAAAGAGAATAATCCTTGCCAGAAAAAAATGGAGAAAGAACTGCTAGAATCATGTTTCCTGATTCAACAAAAAGGTTTTCTCACCATCCTATTGGTTAATCTTTCCGGGATATTGTGTTTTTTCACCCTAGTCTTCAAGGAAGTATTTTCCTGAAATGATAATGCTCATTTTACTTAACAGGAAAAGACACTTTTAAACTTTTGAAAGTGACTCTCATGACCCTTTAAATAAGACCTAATTTGAATCAAAAAAGGAAAAAAAGTAATATTACAAGAAGACTCCCATAAGAGGCTAAATTTCTGTCTTTTTAGCTTTTATCTGCTATGCATTTCTATCCCTATTTACTGATTTTTCCCTGCTGTTATTTGGGTCTGATTATCCCTACCCATTTAACTAGTTTTCTTTGATTTCAATTAAATGCCCATTATTGATTAAGGGCAGAGCTGGACCCGAGGAACAGAAAACAGGCTGGGTAAAGCTATGATCACAGCTAGAAGAATGACTCAGAATTCATGCTGTTTCCAAGTGGTTTGCTGACCCCTTCTTTGTCTGCAAAGGTCGGCATGTTCACTGCATTTTCTCTCTTTTTTTTTCCTTCCTTTTTTTTTTTTGGAGGCAGCTCTAGCAGGGGGAGATGGCATTGCTCCAAAAAAAAAAAAATTAAGCAAAATAAGATACTTGGGGAAAGTACTAGAAGCAGATTTGCCTAGACATTGCACTTTTCTTGGTAGATTTTGAGAGTAGAGAATCTTAGCCACCACTGTCTGTCATCTCGGGCTGATAGCACAACTATTCTAAACACATAAGTCTGACCCACACACATTGTTCTTTAGGGGACCCATAGATCAAATTATATATACACAAAAAATAAGACAAACTCGGAGACACAATGTTAGGTGAGTTGACGATATCTCTATGTTTATACAAATCATTTCTTAAAATTTAACAGTTAAAAAATATGCCATATTGAAATCAATCGTTGTGAAAATGCCCATCCATAATGGTAGTATATTCCACACACACCAAAACAGGAGAGCAGAGCTCCTTTCTTCCAAGAGCCTCAGATGTCACCCAGCCTAACAGTCACAACAGGCTGAAGGGAAAAAAAATCTCTATCTTAGAAAAACAGAGAAATTCTAGGAACTAACGCCATTCTCTCCCAAGATAAAAAGGTCTGCCGCCTACTTCTAGAACAGGAACTCGTGAAAATCTTTCTTCCTTGTGAAACAGGGAGTTCTCAAAGAATCCTTCCCATTTCCCCTGAAGGACAAGCAAGCAGCTAGGGAAGCAGGGGTGTGTTAGAATGAGAGGAAAGACATGAGATAATGCTTTAGCTCAGCTTGTACAGTCCTTGGAAAATTCTCCTCCTTTTATTATTCTCTCCCTCTCCTTAAAAACACTCTGAATCATCATTTAAATCTGATGAGAGGCTCGGTGCCTGTGGTTCAACAGGCTAAGGCGCCAGCCACGTACACCTGAGCTGGCGGGTTCGAATCCAGCCCGGGCCCGCCAAACAACAATGACGGCTGCAACCAAAAAATGGTCAGGCGTTGTGGCGGGTGCCTGTAGTCCCAGCTACTTGGGAGGCGGAGGCAGGAGACTCACTTGAGCCCAGGAATTGGAGGTTACTGTGAGCTGTGATGCCACAGCACTCTACCCATGGTGACAGCTTGAGGCTCTGTCTCAAAAAAAATAAATAAATAAATCTGATGAGAAAGTCTACTTTGATTCAAGAGATTCTGAGAAGTAGATCATGGCAAATAGCTCTACATTGCTTAGGGAGAATTTACCTCCCTGCTCTTCCCCAAAGACACACTCAGACACACACACACACGTGTGCACACCTCCATCCCCACACACTCAGACATTCACTTTTTTTTCCTAGGGTAAGTCCTCCATCAGGTTTTTCATTGATCTACTCATTATTTTTTAGCAGAATCCCACAGAATAAAAAAAAAATCTACCAGCCAGTTTCTCCACACTGCCTTCAAATGCCACAATAGTGATTCCTGAAGGAATCACTTCCCTAAGCAGAAGTGGAAGGTAAAGTTTAAAGACCCCCATTTGCGACAGCCAGGAATTCAGAGATTAGAATTCCAGCATATTTTATGTTCAATAACCTACGGGCCCTGGGATCAAGGATGCACAAGGCAAAGCAAGAGAGAAAGAGGAAAAAAATGTGAACAAGAGAAAATAAGGCCAGATGTGAAAAGGTGCTTAAGAATGGGGAATTAAATGACTTCAAAAATTAACAATAATGTAAATAGAACAGGGAAAAATCATTTAGCCTGCAAGAAAACAGAAGAATGGAAGAGGAAGTGATTAAATTAGCCCAGAAAACAGAAAAGCTGGAACCACCACAATATGGAGACCTCCACCGTTTGCAGTTTCGAGTGGCTGAAATCTGCGTGCAGCTTTCCACTTCCTGGCTTGAAATGCCCTCTTTACCAGCACCAAGATCAAAATAAGCGGTCATCAGACCATTACTCAGCACTTTTAGTATGATTGCATCAAACATTAATCATCTCTGAAGAGGAGTTCCCCATTCTTCCCCTCAAAGTAATGTTTTTTAGACTAGTCACCATAAGACAATTTTTGAGTTCAATATTCCCAGTTATTATAAGTTAATTCAATTTACAAAAAATCTTTGTTCAAAAGCCTGGATTATTGTTCATAATTTTCCTTAATGGAATGGGCTTTGATGCCAAGGAAATCTGGGTTTAAGTCCCAGCTCTGCCAACCACCAGTTCTGAGGCCTTGAACATATTTTCTAAACTTCATGGAGCTTCTGTTTCTTCCTACATACAATGGGGATTCTAAAGATTCTAAAGATCAGATGAAAAAGATTCTCATCTCCAGGATGGAATAGGCGCTCAATAATTCGTAGGAATGATTGTCATATTAGGAATCATTTGCTCACATATATAGAAGGACAGAAGAGAAAGTTCTAGAGAAACAGCTTCAGCAACAGGGGATGGAACAGTGCACGTCTGGACAAAGAGGAGAGGTGTATGCATTCGTGCGTGTGCATGTGCTTGTATGGGCAGTGCCCAGGTTACAAAGGAGATGGGTTCTATAAATTTGTTCTAGGAGCAGGTACATTCACCAATTACCTGTACTAGCCTCTGTTCGTAAGTGCAGGTTGTACCTAAGTTGGATTTTTGTAACTGAGGGACTGTCTGTATATGTCCAGTGAAAGAATAAAGTGCAGACGTGGGGGCAAGGAGAGAGAGAGAGATCCGATAGCAAGGATGGAGAAGAGGACAATGAAGAGAAAGAGGAAGGAAGACCCCTCAGTAGGCAGGAAAGTGAAGGCACAGCGGGAAAAAGAAGAGGTTTGCAATAAAAGCATAGAACCCGCCACTAATTCCAAAGTAATGGACAGTAAGACAAGTTCCCAAGGCCAGCAGCATCTGAGTGCTGTCTAATCACCTGGGTAGTCAGAGTACCATGAAGCTAATACACAATGAAGGCAGCTAGTGGGTTCTGTAACGGGGGTAAACTTTCATATCTTAAAGTGCTCTTCTATTTTTGTCTCCTTAATTAGAAGTCTTCAATCTAGTCTGCCTTAGGCAACGATTTGCCCAGAAGGAAGGTGCAAATTTACTACAGAAGCAGAACAAGAGTAATATTCTGCTTCTGTCTTTCAAAAGAGTAGATTTCAGCAAGCCTCTGGAAAAGAGATTTATGGACCTCCTTGGTGAGGTCTTAGGATTTTAACAGCCAAGCATACAAAAAAATTTTAAAGTAACTTGATTGTCATTAAGATTCAGTCAGGTCGAGTCTAGGAAAAAGAGAGTGTCTGTTGTGAGGGTGCAGAGTGGTGGGAAGTGGAGAGAGTTCAACTGGCGAAGGTCGTCCTAATTTCCTGTTCCCCAGCCCTTCTGAGTTTGGCCCAGGAAGGGAAGGGTCCACAAGAAAAGCAAAGTTAACTCTGAAGGCAGAGCAGGGGTCACTGTTAAAAAGACCCCCCACGGACTGTAAGGAGATGGTCTTGTGTGTGGCACACTCCCAGGTGACCTGACAGAGGGATGGACGGAGGACCCAGAAAGAGCAAACCTCTGCCTGTCAAAGGCAGGTGAAGCCAGGGCTGGGGGAGAGGCCAGCCAGACTTCAAAGGGATCTCTAGCACCAGGGGAAGCAAAAATGAGGGCAGGTCAGCTAGAGCACACTACGGGACTTTGACCAGACCCAGAGAAACCAACCACAGGCCACACCCACTCAAGCATCAGCCACAAGCACCCGAGGGCGAGTGGCACCACGTGAAAAAGAGCCAACAGGCTGGAGGAGGCCAGGCCAAACAGGGAACCCTGCCTGAGGACACAGCTCCTCCCCACATGAGCTTGCACAAAATCTCAGCCTTTCTCCCATGTGCTGGGCAAGCAGAGGTGGAAGAGCCTGAAAGGTTCAGCACTTTTATCCAAAGGAGACAGAACAGTACCCAAATGGATTAAATGACTGATGGGGATTGCATTTTAAACCAGGCTTTCGGTGTATGTTATTTTCCCTCCTAACCAGAAGGACTAGTAAGGGTTTGGGAGGAAGCCAGAACAGTATAGACTAAATAAAGTTCATTTCTCTGCGCATCCGAACTGTAACGTAGATTACATTTCACAATTGCATCACACATTCTTTGGTTTCATTCAGGAAGGGAGTCTAAGCACAGATGTAATTGTTGACTAGCAGAACTTCTAAAGGGATGAATTCTTTGAGAGAGTAGGAATATTCATCCTGTACGGTCTGGTTTCAGAGGGGAATAGAAAGGAGGAAAAGGAAGAAAGGAAAACTGTCTCTGGCAAGTGTTTTGTCCCCCCTATTCGCTCCTGTATTGACAACTCATGCAGAGTAGTAGTGCTCCATAAATATGTGTTAAATGAAGGAGCGAATGAACAGTTATTGGGCATCAGGTATCTTATGCCAAACATTGAAGAACATGACCCTATTTAATTTCCCCAACAATCTTCGAGGTTAGTGTTATTATCGCTATTTAATGGGTAAAGAGATGAGTTCAAGTAGGTTGAATAACTTCTCCAGGGCATAGCAGCTAGTAAATGTGTAGTAGGGACAGAGTTCAAACACAGGCCAAACTGTGTGACTTCTGCAAGACAGTCAACTGCTGTGACTTCTCGATATGTTTCCTCCTCTGATATTTCTGCCCTCCACTTTATAGTGCGAGAAAGACCATGATGTTCTCTGTGGTGACCAAAATCCCTCTCATTGCAAAAATGATTCATTCTTTCTGCTGCAGTGATCCTAACACAAAGTTATGATCATAACACTGATACGGTGGCAGTTATATATCTAAACCAAATGCTAATAATTATCTGGATAGAAAGAAATCACAGGAAAGTAGAAAGAACTGTGTGGGAAACCAAGATGCAATCCCAGAAAGAGGAAGGGAAATTTAGAAAAGGGAAAACATAACCTTAATCAGTACTTTAACTGAAATAAGCATTTTTTATGTCAAAAGAACCCTTGAGCTTTGTGTAATCCAAATACACAAGAAAATGGGCCAAATTGCATAAAATGGTTCTTTCTTAGGTTTCTAGTGACGTTACAAACCACAAAAAATCTCTACCATCTTTTGAAATTATAGCCTGTTATTTTATCCTGTGGTGGGATGTTTGGTCAAATACCACTAGGCACGCTGACATTGGCCACACCCTTTGGCTTTGATCCACACACACTCCCTCTGAAGTCAACAGATATTTACACTGCTGCAGAAGCAAAATTACTGTAATTTTAAAAGCATGCATTCCATTTATCCTGTTATGAAAACTGGCAAGGGCCGATAGCCTAAGGGTCTAAAGAAAATCTGGCTGGATCTAAAAGAAACGAAGCTGGGGGCATAAAAATAGAGATATAATCAGCAATGATCATTTTTGATTCTTGCTCTTGCTAAATGATTTCAAAAAGGTAAAAGGAAAGGAGAAATGGGAAGGAATTGGGTGCAAGTCACTAATCATTAAAATGAGAGCTGGACAGGTTAATCTCTAACACTCCTTCTGACTTGATGTATCTAGGATCGTGGATCTGGGGAAGCCTGGGGAAGTTTTCCTGGCCTCCTGTATAAAAGAAAAGCAAAGCCCAGGTTCCCTGGCCATTCACTAAGTGGGGAAGTTATTTAACCTCATTAGCCTCAAATTTTTCATCCTCAGAGGGGATCCCTTCACAAGATTATTGGGTATGGCTAGTCAAAAAATGGGAAAGTCAGATTTGCTAATACACTTTTTTAAAGCTTTTAATTTTAAAGGACATTTTTTAAAAAGGGGAAACCAAGGAGGGACCTGCCACTTGGAAAGAGCCCTGTAAACAGCACACGATGCCCGGTTTGCTTTTCCCGAGATCCTGCTACATAGGGCAACGTGGCACCTTTGAGAAATGTTGAGATGCCACTGTTTCTGTGCCCATCACCACAGTGGAAATTCAGGAGCTGGAGATGACCCATCCAGACATGTGCTAGTGTCCAAGGATCAGATATGCCAACCAAAAAGTCTCCCAAGCCCCACAGTCCCTGAATTAGCCCAACGGCACTGGGTCTGCATTGTCGGCTGGCAACAAAGGGCGGGAGTAGATAAGGAATTCTTCATTGAGATGGATGTTTACTCTCAGGTTCACCAGTCCCTGCCTGGCCCAGTTCACTCCAGGAAGTTCTTTGCCTGGTTTCTAGAGGTATTTGAATGCTCTTACTTCTTCAGAACATCTAAGCAGACAAGGAAAACTATCCCTGAGCCATCCAGGAAAGCTTCTGCAGGCTCAACTCCCTGGATGCAACAGCCCCAGGACTGAAGTGGCTACTTTGACATCTGTCATGGAATAATAAGAATTCAATCCCAGGGACCCCTTAAAACCAACTGATGGAAACGCACTGCCTAGTTCAGCGCTGTGGCCAACAAGCTGGAAATCAGTGCAAGAGCCTAGCAAGGAATCAGCAACAGACCAGAAGCCCTGTTTTAAAACTGCAATTGTTTTTCAATTACTCGGCTAGACATGATATATAAAATGTTTTATAATAAATGTTAACTGACCAACAAATGGATGGAGAAATTTCCACAATATAAACAAATATTTCAGCCTACTTAAAGCTGGATTCAAATAATGTTTCCCTAAAGTAAATGCTTTCTGGATCCCACATTTCCCGTTGATAAAAATATACCCACTTCTACGGAAAACACTATAAATCACAGAGATCCTGGACATAGCAAAGCTAAACAGATAGATCTTTATTTTCCCAAAGCCCATAACTTGGCTTATATCAGGAAATTACTTTTGTTTCTCTGTTACTGTTTTCTGGTTTATGATGGTTGTCAGCCTGAGTGCCAGTCTCTGAATTAGGTCCTACTTGTGGGAAAGGGCTCGGTGTTCTTAGACTTTTATGTTAGTTCATCCCATTAAGGAGCTTATGCTTTGTTATCCTTTCCTGAACCTTGGCAGGGCCTCGTCATTCTCTTACAAGTTAAGTGAAAAGCAAAACTCTGCACTGGGCTGTTAATGATTCTTGGTGAGAGCCATGAAATGTGAATGGGGTTCATCCTAAGAGATTATGCAAGTATGCAGCCCCAAATCCCGGGACACCCTGCCAGGGAAAAAATATGAGACACAAAATTGCACCCTTAATTCATGTTCTTCCTTAAATTTAACCAAAAAAAAAAGAAAAAGGAATCTGGGAAGGGGAAATGACGCTGCCAACTTTATTTGCTTTAGCCAGGGTGTTACAGCCTATGAAACAGGAATGAATGCTATGGATTTTGTCCAAATTAAAGAAGAACGTTCATGGTGTGACATGTAAAGAATGCGGGTAGTTTATAACACAGAGAAACTATAGTAGTCCCTGAGGTCTAAAACTTCTTTTGTATGGGATACAAAATCCTCTTTTTCTTTTAGATAGATTTAAATGAAAGTAGGGAAGAATACTGCTAACTATAAGAAAAGGTTCCGATTACTTTGCTCCAAGTAGAAGTTTCCTGCCAGTTAACCAGTACGTTCTTAATTGATAATGAAATGCAAAGCCTAATGTGAACTTGCTGTGGTAACACAGACACACAATTCCATATGACTCAAATTCTGCAAACCACCAACCATATGGCTGGCGGGGCCAGAACTCAGCCCTGAGATGAGGCAAGGCGGTTGTGCTATCCTGAAAACTGCCCTCGCCTAGGGAGAATCACAGCACTTGCTCGCAGCACGACTTTTGAATAAAATTTACCTCTTGTGTGCTTTTTCATCTTCAATGTTTATTTAATTCTTGCTAATTCCCCAGAGGTTTCTTCTGTCCACTCAGCAAAAGTTATGTAGAATGAATTATTTCCTATAACAGACTACAATCATCAGAGAATTAGAAAACATTTCCTATATTGCTCTTAAAAAGTCATCTATCTTGGGGTGCCACCTGTGGCTCAAAGGAATAAGGCACCAGCCCCATATGCCGAAGGTGGCAGATTTAAGCCCAGTCCTGGACATAAACTGCAAAAAAAAAAAGATCAAGAAAGTATATTCTAAAACTAAATGAAAAATAATTGTCCGGGCGGACGAGTAACAGCTTCCTTGCGGCTGGGCACAGTGAGACTGGGGAGAGAGGACTTCAGGCATCTCTGCCAGGCGGGATCTGCCCAGAAACTTCCCTTTGGGGACACAGGGAGACAGCATGAGGCTTCTGGACACCCTGAG
>CAUYON010062359.1:0-38855 GCA_963573935.1 Arctocebus calabarensis
TGAAACCTACTTGATCATGATGTATGACTTTTTTCATGATAATCTGTTGACTAGGATTTTGTTGAGAATTTTTGCATCTATATTCATGAGTGAAATTGGTCTGAAATTCTCCTTTTTAGTTGGGTCTTTTCCTGCTTTTGGTATCAGGGTGATGTTTGCTTCGTAGAATGTGTTGGGGAAAATTCCTTCCTCCTCAGTTTTTTTGAATAATTTCTGCAGTATGGGAATAAACTCTTCCTTGAAGTTTCGATAGAATTCTGGTGTGAAACCATCCGGACCAGGGCATTTTTTTGTTGAAAGTTTTTTTTTTATTGTTTCTTTAATCTCAGTGCTTGAAATTGGTCTGTTTATCCTGGCTAAGTCTAAGGAGATGTTGTGATTCCAAATATTGATCCATTTCCTTCACATTGTCAAATTTCTGGGCATAGAGTTTCTGGTAGTAAGTATTCAGAGATGATCTCTTGTATCTCTGTGGTTCAGTTATTTCCCCTTTATCATTTCTGATTGAGGTTACTAGAGATTTTACTTTTCTATTTCTAGTTAGTGTGGCCAAAGGTGTATCTATTTTATTTATTTAAAAAAAAAATCAACTCCTTGTTTCATTAATTTTCTGAATAATTCTTTTGTTTTCAATTTCATTGATCTCTGATTTAACTTTAGATATTTCTTTTCTTCTGCTGCATTTAGGCTTAGATTGTTCTTCTTTTTCCAATTCCATAAGATTGCTTGTGAGTTTGTTGATGTGCTCTCTTTTTGCTTTTTGAATGTAGGCATCTAAAGTGATAAATTGTCCTCTCAAAACTGCTTTGGCAGCATCCCACAGGTTTTGGTAGCTTGTGTCTTCATTGTTGTTATGCTCAAGGAAGTTAATGATTTCCTGTTTTATTTCTTTCTGCACCCAACCGTCATTCAATAGAAGGTTGTTTAATTTCCATGCCTTTGTGTGGGGTTGAACGTTTTTGTTGGAGTTGAATTCCATCTTTAGTGCCTTGTGGTCTGAGAAGATAACAAGGTTAAACTTCAGTTCTTTTGATTCTGTTGAGGTTTCTTTTGTGCCCTAGAATACGATCAGTTTTGGAGAATGTTCCATGGGGTGATGAGAAGAATGTATATTCTTTATCTTTGGGATGGAGTGTTCTATATATGTCTATCAAGCACAGTTGTTCTAGGGTCTCATTTAAGTCCCTTACATCTTTGTTTAAATTCTGTTTAGAGGATCTGTCCAGCTCTGTAAGAGGAGTGTTAAAGTCCACTGTTACTATGGTATTATAGGATATCGTATTGCTCAAACTAAGTAAGGTCTGTTTCAAGAATCTGGGAGCATTTAAATTGGGTGCATAAATATTTAGAATTGAAACATCTTCATGTTGTAATTTTCCCTTGACCAATATAAAATGACCATCTTTGTCTTTTTTGACTTTAGTTGCTTTAAATCCACATGTATGGGAGAATAAGATTGCAACTCCTCTTTTCTTCTGAATTCCGTTTGCCTGAAATATTGTCTTCCAACCCTTAACTTGGAGTTTTAATTTGTCTTTTGAAGCTAGGTGTGTTTCCTGCAGACAGCAAATGGATGGCTTGTGTTTTTTAGTCCAGTCAGCTAATCTATGCCTCTTCAGTGGGGAATTCAAGGCATTAACATTTGTTGAGATAAGTGATAAGTGTGGTAGTGTTCTATTCATCTTATTTTGTGAGAATCCATTGCTTAGTTTTATCTTTTGCATCATTGTGGAAGTTAAGTTCTGTCCTTTAATTTCTGAGTTCTTACTTTGCTGTAGATCCATTGTGATGGTCAGTGTGTAGAACAGGTTGAAGTATTTCCTTTAGAGCTGGTCTGGTTGTGGTTAATTTCCTCAGTGTTTGTATATCAGTAAATAATTTGATTTCTCCATCAATTTTAAAGCTTAGCGTAGCAGCATATAGAATCTTGGCTGAAAATTGTTCTGTTTAAGTAGATTAATGGCGGATGACCATTGTCTTCTTGCTTGGAAAGTTTCATTAGAGAAGTCTGTAGTCACCCTGATGGATTTGTCCCTGTAGATCAACTGGTGCTTACTTCTGGCAGCTTGAAGAATCTTTTCTTTTGTCTTAACTTTAGACAGGTTCATCACAGTGTGTCTTGGAGAAGTTCGGTTAGAGTTGAGGCAACCTGGGGTCCAGTATCCCTCTGAAAGGAGTGTGTCAGAATCTTTTGTGATATTTGGGAAATTTTCATTTATAATATTCTCTAGTATGGCTTCCATTCCCCTGGGGCTTTCTTCTTCCTCTTCTGGGATTTGAACGCTTCATAAATTCCCATCTGTCAGTGAATGTTCTGCTTTCTCTCTCTTCTTTTCTGACTCTTTAACTATCTGAGTTATCTTAAGAGCTTGGTCCTCTACTTCTGAGATTCTTTCTTCTGCATGGTCTAATCTGTTGTTGATACTTTCTGTTGCATCTTTAAGTTCCCTAATTGACTGCTTCAGTTCCTTCAGCTCTTCTATATTCTTCATATCATTCATCTCTTAATTGATTCTGTTTTTGGATTTCCTTTTGGTTATTTTCCACTTTAACAGGAGTTTTCTTCATTGTTTCCCATCATTTCTTTCATTGTTTTCATCATGTGTATTATAAATTCCCTTTCTGTCATTTCTAACATTTCTTTATAGATATAATCCTCTGCAGTTGCTACCTCACAGTCCCTTGGGGGGGGGGGTGGTTTGCTCTGGACTAGTTTTTCATCATGCCAAGGGTTTTCTGCTGATTCTTCCTCATGAGTGATTCTTTTGTCTATTTCCTTGCCCTAATTTTCCTTTACTCTTGCTCTTTAAGTTGCCGTGCCTCTGGAGTAGGGTTTTGATGAGTCCTTTTGGTACAGGACCAGAAGGATGAGAAGATTGAAGAGCAAGAAGGAAAAAAAGAAAAAAAGGAAAAACAAGAAAGGAGAAGGGATGGGTAAAAGGGAATATTGACAAAAAGAAGATAGTCACAGAAAAAGGGATACAGGAGCAATATAGGTGTACCATAGGGTACTTTGACCCAACCTTAAAATCCCCCCAATGTCTGTGGGTGCCAGGTTGGGTGGTTGCTTTGAGGTCAGCAGCTCTTTGCTAGCCCATTCAGACACAGTACCCCAACTCCACCAAGTAGAGAGGATAGGCAAAAATGCTATAAATCAAACCAAAACAAGCAAACAGAAATCTTTACGGGATAAAATTGGGGGAAAAAAACCAAATAATAGGGGTAGAAACACTAGCAAAAGTGAAGTTCTAATTGTTGAAAAAGGCAACAATGGGAAATTGTATTTAAACTAGAAAAATGAAGAAAGAAAAAAAAGAAAAGAAAAATCTATAGGGAAAACGTTGAAATTAAAAACACAAAAAAGCAAAAACAAAACCAAAAACAAAGCAGTGTATATATCTTGCTGGATATTGTTTGGGCAACAGGTGATCTTCTGGGGTATGAGATGTTAATCACAGTGCTGGTGTACAGCTGTACGAGAGGGAGCCTGGATGCCTCTGTTGATTTCTCAAACTCCATAGGGTGGAGAGCCTAAGTCTCTCCTCAGCCTGCTTATAAGGTGCTTTGAATTGGTAACCTTGGCTAAGCAGAAGCTTTCCCAGGAAAGCACTTGTTGCTGGGATCACTCCTGAAGTGGCTATCCACTTACCCTTTGTGCCAAAACTGGTCTTGCTCTATATGCCTCTGAGGTCTAAGGCTATAAGGCATCTCTGTTCCCGCCTTTAGGCTGCTCAGTCACTAGTTTACTGGCTCCCACCTGAGGGCTCTGAGACCCTGAGGGCAGAGTTTGCTGGGGCAGTTCTCCCACAATGTCTCCCTGGGGCCCACAGCCGAACACTATTAACTCCATCTGGCTCAGTGTCTCAGGTTTGGGCCCTAGACAACACTTAAAGTCCTCTGCATAGTTGCCTAAGTTCTCCCAAGTTAGTTCAACTGAGTGCCAAGTCCAAAAAAACCCAAAACAGCTCACAGGTAAGGCCTTTCCAGTTTGCAATCTCACTGCTGCTGTTCTTAACAGCTCCGGCAGGATTAGACCGAATGAACATAGGCAAACACTTGGCCAGTTCTCTACTGCTTTTGTCCTCCTCATGGGATCCAGAAGTCTCACGCTGACTCCCTGTGTCCCCAGAGGGATGTTTCTGGGCAGATCCCATCAGCCAGAGATGCCTGGAGTCTTCTCTCCCCAGACTCACTTTGCCCAGTTGCAAGGAAGCTGTTATTTAGCCGCCATCTTTCTCCTCCCTCTTCAGGCACTGCGCTATTTCTAATCTTCATAACCTTGCTAGATTGAATTTATCTTGGAATATTATCAGTGAGGAAACAAAATTCTGATAATAGAAAGCTAAGGCTCTTAAGGTATGTAAACAGAATTAGCTGAATTATTAAAGCTACACTAAATTAAGGACACTAAATATCCTTTAAAGAAAATATCAGATAGTGGCTTTAAAAAAAACTGAGCTGGGTGGTGCCTGCAGCTGGCCCCATATACTGAGGGTGGTGGGTTCAAACGCAGCCCTGGCCAAAACTGCAACAACAACAACAAAAAAACCCAAAGAACTGAGCCAATATTAAATGTAAAGGAAACAATATTTTAAGAGCAAATGTGGTTATGTTGCGAGGCTTATGTGAGTTTGTTATTATCACAGTGAGACAGGAGGTTGGAAGGCGGGCTGGAGCTAACAAAGTTCGGCAAACCAGATCTTATTAAAAATTGGTCAAATGGGGGCAGTGCCTGTGGCTCAGAGAGTAGGGTGCTGGCCCTACATGCCACAGGTAGTGAGTTCAAACCTGACCCTGGCTGAAAAATGCAAAAAAAAAAAAAAAATTGGTCAAATGGTTAAAAAATAGTAGGTCTAAGCCTCAAAGGAGAAGTTGAAGTCAGACATTTATGTTTGTTTGAGAGTCATTTATTTGCACATTGCCTGGCAGTCTGTGAAAGTGTCAGCTGCCATTGAAGGCCTTGGAGTAAAGCCAGGGCAGCTTCACTCAGACTCTGGAAAGGATTCAAGTGGCAAATCTGGTACAAGGAAGGGAGAAGAGATAGAGGTTGAAGGAGACAAGGAGATGGTTATACACGAACACAGTTGGTTTGTGATATAGACGTTCTAACCTAGTTTTATTTATTTTATTGAAAGTTCTCATAGGGTTAGAAAAAGTAATTAGATGAAGATTCTGTTTCAGTGACATTCCAGGAAGGGTAGGAAAGATACTTATGCACTCATGTGTTGCTTAACGATGAGGATAAGTTCTGAGAAGTCCAATGTTGGGCGATGGCCCTGTGCACACCTTGTGGCATGCACTCCACGCAGATGGCGTAGCCCACTGCATACATGGGCCGTGCTGTCAAGCCTGCTGTCCTGGACCGCAAACCTGCACATCCTCTGGCTGGACTGGATGCTGTTGGCAGTTGTGAGATGGTGGTGTTGGTGTAGCTGAACACTGCCCAGAAGGTCATCAGGGGCAGTCGCACAAGAGCCGTCATCTCCTGTTACAACAGTGCCTTCTTCTGCAGTACCTCCTAAAGGACCTGCCTGGGGTAGTGTTACAGTTGAGTTCTTGTAAGTGCAGTATGTTCTAAAGCTGTGATAGGAAGTGTAGTATAATAAATACAGAAACCGGTAACATAGTTGCTTATTATCATCATCAGGTAGGATGGATGTGCTGTGTGCAGCTGTTTGTGCCGCACCTGACTGGTGGGGCGGTGGGTTTGTTTGCAGCAGCAGCACCACACATTGGAGCAATGTGCTGCACCACAGCATCACCAGGCCACGGGAAGTTTTCCTGTTCTTCATGATCCCATGGGAGTGCTGTTGTCACATGTGCAGTCCATCCTCAACTGAAGTGTCATTATGTGGTGCAGGACTGTACAATCCTAACCCTGTGTGGGGATGTGAGGTATGCCGTGAGGCGGTGTAGGAGGTTGCCATAGAAGTCCTGCCGGTGGGAAGCAGATCAGAGTTCACGGAGCAGGCATTGTTTGAACCCTTGAAGGATGAGAGGGCATGTGAAGGATAAGGATGTTACTCATCCTTATCAAAGGTTGAAAGAATATGCAGGCACAGAGGGCCTGGTAATTGTAGAGTGTGTAGGGAGAAGAGAAAATAATTCCATTTTGGGAATCATGAGAGCAGGAGGGGTGTGTGAGGCCAGGCTGAAGAGTCTGGACTTAGTAGTCCTCAGAGACACACTGGGCGCAGCGATGCAACCCTGCATAGTTGGGTCATGCTGGAAGTGGAGACCAGTGAGGAGCCCCCCATTCAGAGTCTAAGCAAGATATAACACCAGGGCATGGAGAACAGGAAATTGATTGGAGGAAATTTGCAGGTGGCTGGGTATGGAGAAGGGAGACTGGGGGCTCAGTGATGACTCCTGAGTTTCGTTGCCTAAGAGATAGTGGTGGTGGTGGTGCAGAGAATAGAAATAGGGAACTCTGGGATAGGAGAAGCAGTACTGGGAGAAGAAATAGGAAACAGGGCAGTGCCTGTGGCTCAAAGGAGTAGGGCGCTGACCCCATATGCCAGAGGTGGGGGGTTCAAACCCAGCCCCAGCCAAAAACTGCAAGAAAAAAAAAAGAAATTGAGAACAATCACACTCCTTTGGAGGTGCTTGTCTTGGCTTTTGATTTAGTGCTTCTGCTAAATGTCACATGACTAAACCTGATAGGACGCTTCCCTGGTCAGTACCCTCTCCTCTGTCCCCCTGGAGTACTTGGGGAATCCTCCATGATGTCCTGATGAACAGCACTGGTGAAAGCTAGAATCCTGGTTTGTCACTTTACAAAAAAAGAGCTAAAATCTTGAGCAAAGGAAGCCATCCATTCTATGATACAATTATTGTTATATTTGTGAAACTATGTTCCCATTATAGGGCCAAGTATAGGAATGAAAAAACTGAAAGGAGAAACAACCCCAGAATTATCCTGCTCTCGAAACCTTTCTCACAGGGGTCCTTTGTTGAACCACTTGCTATCAGCAGTCCTGTCTTATTCCAAGGGATTGTTTTCATACTATTCTTGGCCTTCTGGAAATTGAAGCTTTGCCTAGCTTGAGATAATAATCTCTTTTCTTTCACATGCTATTTTGTGTCCTAATTTTATGTACAGTCAGCCTTCCACATCTGTGGGTTCTGTGTCCGTGGATTCAGCCAACTGCAGATCAAACATATTATTAGAAGGGAAAAAAGCATTTGTACTGAACATGTACAGACTTTGTATCATTCCCTAAACTATAATAGCAATAGTAACAACTATTTATGTAGCATTTCCATTGTATTAGGTATTGTAAGTAATCTAGAGATGATTCAATGTATACGGGAGGATATACATAGGTTATATGCAAATGCTGTACTGTTTTAGAAATTGAGCATCTGCAGGTTTTGTATCCAAGGGAGGTCCTGGCACCAGTTCCCCACAGATACTGAGGGAAGACTGTCTAAATTTGGACTGTTGTCTCTTAATGTGCTCAAGAAGGTGTCATCATCCAAATGGGGAGGAGTAAATGTTTGGAGGCTGTGACCTGGGACATGCCTTCCATCCGGTCCCAGGCCGAATTCCTGAGCCAGATACCTGGAGCCACCCTTTCTGTGTTACCCGACATCGAAAGCCCCCTGTTCGTATTAGTCTTCCTCAGGGACTGGCAGGGTTGTTAGTAAATATTTCAGGTTTTGCTAGCCGTGTGTTCCAGTTGGTGTTTATTCACCTCTGCTGTCAGCGTTCAAAAGCAGCCATAGACGGTATGGAAATGATAGCCGTGTTCCAATAAAGCTTTATCTACAGAGAGAGAAATAGGAGGTGAGCCTGGTTTGGCTCATGGGCTGTAGTTTGTCTCCCTGTGCTTTATGATGCTTAGCTACAGGACGGTGAGACCTCGTAGGAAAAGCTCACAAAAGCAGAGAAGGGACTAAATTCTCCTTTTTGAAACGGGCAGTATCCCATGTTTGATAATTATAGTTTGCTAGACCTGGCATGTAGGAGATGTATAATCTGACCCAGCATCATAGCACATATAATTTTATACATGTACTTGGTTAAATTCTTTTTGGAGAAATCTTACAAATATGGCACATTTTTAAAATAAGGAATAGGTTGTTTTAAGGTCTGTGTGGTATCCTGTGTTAAAATTAGTCTCTGGGATGGAAATAGAATACAAAGGGGCAAACATTTAATTTTTATGGAATAAAAGCAAAAATACCTGAGGGAAGTTTTATAAAAAGCCAATGTTTATTCATTGAGAAACTACGTGCATTTGTATGTTGTGTGCCGGCCATTGCATGTGACATCTTTTGCTTGTGGAAGAAAAGATGACTAGGTCTTCCAGTCTCACAGAGGAGTCCTACCTTGGATAAACCTCCTCAGATGTGATGAGCCTTACCAGGGAGACGCATGGGTGTGCTGGAAACATATAAGCAAGAGACTTGATCTAGTCTGGCGTGTTGGGAAAGTGACATTTTGACGACCCCACTGGAGAGACGTGGTCTGTCAGATGTGCAGTGGGGTGGGGTACTATGGGTGGTCTTTACCTTCTTTCCAGGTTGCAGATCTAAATAAATAAATAAATAACAAATAAGTAAATAAAATAAGAGCAGAGTGCCCAAGAGAACAAAGGACAGGAAACAGAAAGGACCTAACAACTCCATTTCAGGATGTAAATGTGTGGATTCCCACAGCTCATTTGGGAAACATAAATACTGGTGTGTCTGAGGAGTGATGAGGGGCATGCAGGGGCATGGAGTGAGGTGAGGCTGATGAGGTGAGGCTGGGCAGATCCTGCCTTGTTGGACATAGCAAGAATGGGCAGTGGGAAGCCAAGTTTTGAAACACAAGAGAGGCACCATCAGATAGGTCTTTTAGAATGGCACTCTGGCTTCAGTGTGGGGATCGGTTTGGAGGAATACAAGGTTGGGTGCAGGATTAGCTTGATTTAGCCATTCAGTGATGTATATATGTGAGTGAGTATATGTGTGTGTATGTATATATATAAATAATATACACCTATATATATGTGTGTCTCTATTTTTCATTTTACCTGGCTGCTTCCAGATAGCCCTCATATTTCCAAATATCATGTTGTACATGATAAATACATATATATTTCATTTGTCAATTAAAATATGAATTTTTTAAAAACTGGCTGCAGGAAAGACAAAAGGCTGTTGAAGGGGTCTCTGAAAAGCAGACAGCAGCCCCTATCTATTATTCAGAGGGAGCCCTGTAAAGCAGAGAGCAACCTGATGGAAGTAGTTAAAACTGACAAAGCACAGGGCCGGAGAAGAGTGACGTTGGAATGAACTTATTCAAAGGCAGGCAGAACAGGGCAGAGGGGGGCCTCTGAAAGCACGTGCAGTGTGAAAGAGTAAGACGAGTCAGGCAGGCAGGCCGAAGCTGACATGACACAGCTGGTCTGACTGGTGAAGGTCCTGCCTGACCTTCACCATCTCTCATTCTCAGTGTTTTATTAATTTAGCTCCTGCCTTAAAGATACCTATGTTGAGTAGTTTAGTGAATAGATTTAAGAGATTAACTTTTGAAGCGGAATGTTGTAATAAGTCACTGAGTTATACTGCAGGTTAATGTGATCTTTGCTTTGAACTGTGCAAATTAAGAAAGAATGCCACATTGGAAAAAGGGTAGCTTTGGGTATGTAAGAAGTAGAAATTCGAGTAAGGATTGGTGAAGCCATTCTAGCCGCCCCTCTACTGTTAAGCCTGGTCTTAATTTTTGTAGAGCTTTTTTATGTCTATCAATGAACTCTGAATACACGAATGTGGCCTGTATTCTTTATTTCATGCTGATTGTCCACTCAAAAGGGGTATGTCAGCTAAAAGCCTCTGGCCAGGGTATTCCCTGGGGTGGCTTGAAGTGCCTCCCTGATTGCCCGGGAAGGCAGCAAGCAAGTTTTCTTTTTTCTGGCTCTCTTTTCATAAGGGACAGTAGCCTGTCCTAGTCTGTTTTTGTGGCTGTGTCCATTAGTGGTATGTTTTTCACTTCTTTGACCACCCAAGAACCCACTGTTGAAAGCTCCAGCCAACCCTTTCACTGTTGTAGTGTAAGGCAAGAGGATGTGGCAGCTTGGGCTAGGGCAATAGCAAGTGAAGTTGGAGCATGGATAGATTCAGAATAAAGCTTGGAGGTGAAAGGACAGGATGTGGTGACTGACAAAATGTTAGGTGTTGGCATGAGGAAGGTGGCAGTGGTGTCCAGCTTTTTGCCTAGTGTTCCTGCACAGTACCACTGAGGTGAGGACAGACTATAAGGGACAGGTTAGAGGAGTTAGATTATCGGTGCTGTTTTGGATATGTGGAATTTGAGGTGTACATATTGATTAGATGGTTGAATGTATGGTTCTGGGGCTCTGGAGAGTGGTCTGGACCAAAGATACACATTTGAGAATCATCAGATAACTACTGGCAATCGAGGCCACCAGCTTCAAGGATTGGAGGAGGGAGGAAGGAGGCTCAGTAGGGGTGTTGATTGTCCCTGTTTGGTACTGATGTCATCTGATTATATAACAACATCCCTCCCTTGTGCTTATGTTGAAGACTTTATTGGGGCTACTCAGTAAGGAACTTCTTACACCATTTCTTAACTTTTCATTTAAAAGCTCATTTCTAAATACAGTCTTACATGGGACCCCAAAATTAAAATAAAACAGATAATGTTAGGGTGGTAAGCTTAGTAGGTGTTCTGCATGGGACAAGAAAAGAATTTCTGTAGACCAAGATTAGGTTATAAAAAGACAAAGTTTATTTCATCATCTTAGAAGAAGAGAGGCAGTGGGGGTGGGGGGGAGAGAAAAGATCTAGGAGATGGTGTGGCATTCCAAAGAGAGAGAGGAGGAATGCCTTCCCTGAGGTCAGGAGGTGAGTTTGGCGGTGGACTGTTGTGAAACTGGCCTGTCCACTCGTCCTGCGTGCCAAGCAGCTGTCTCTGTTGTTGGAGACAGACTTTTCACAGGTGTTTCTGATTCTGTCATTGATTCTGTCTGAGGCCACAAGCTCAGCTCACATTCTTGTTTCTTCATGGACAACTCAAGAACCTTGAGGCTACAGAACAGATTCTAAAAAGTAGATTTAGTCAATAGGTCTGGCAATTGTAAAGAAGATCTATATTTATTTTTTGTCTGCTGAGCTACTCCTGTGGTTTGTGAAAACGGAAATCCACAGGGTGCCTGCCAGCAGGAGAGGGGCTGAGAAAGAAACCAGGTACAGAGTGAGATTGATTTTTGCCCTTAACCAAAAAGCTGTGTTAATCATTTGTTTATTATTTCACTACGAAGATTCCCCCATCCTTGCAGATGAAAGCAGAGCTGCTTAAGTTGAAGAAGCGTATTGGGCCTGTCATGTCACAGGCAGCTGTCTGCCTTCTCAGTTCTTGGTATGCTCTTGTGCTCTTAGCCAAAGAATGACCAGACCCACCAAAGCCAGGCAAGTGTGAAAAAGGTTTATTGAAAAAAATAAAGATAGGTTTATAGAGAAAGAGCAAGATACAGGTTTACAGAGTAAGATATGTTCGCCACAGACAGGGACAGGCCCCCTTGCTCCGGCAAAAGGGTCTTGGTTGTGTCTGGGGGTTCTGTTTTATACTGTGGACTGGGCCAACCTCATGCTTCAGAGGTCACCTTGGAACCAGAGTCTTACTGCACACACAGGCCTCCCATGAGCTTCTGTGAAAGCCCATCGTGTGTGTGTGACATGATAATTAGCCTTAAGGCTGTTCCAGACTCTGTTTTAGTCTGTCGTCTTCCAGACTTTGGTACCTATGCTGCTTGGGGGGCGTGTTTGGAGGGCGGGGGTTAGAGTTCTCTGCATCTCTTTGCAATTGTTCTGAGAAGCTCCATGGGTAGATTGATAGGGGGCGCCCTCCTCCCCAGGTGTAAGCAATCACTCAGGATAGGATTAAGGAGTGTGGCACTGAGATGGGGGCCTTGGGGCCCCTGGCCTTGTCCTTTTCCCCCAGCAGAGCCAGATTCCTAACTATCTACCTAGCAAGCCTAGGACTGAGGTTGCTTAGTGTCTTCCCCACCTACCCTTGGGGCTGCTTTGGAACCCTGTGGCCACTGGGGCACAGTCTGAAAGCCACAGCTGTGACAGAGGGGGAGGAGCCTCCTGCCCTCACAGTCCTCACACACTTCTTCCTCTCAGGCTTCGGGTAATCCAGTGAACATCCCATCCCCTGGTACCAAGTCCCTGCTGGCTCTCCCTCTGTGTCCGTACCACAGACCAGAGCTGGTATTGCTCATTATTCAGAAGGTGGGCTTGAGCTTAAAGGCCAGAGCCTCTTTCCTCCTTTGAGGATGTCTGAGGTGGCTAATTGTATCAGTTGCCTCACACCTGTGGTCTTTTTTCTCTTTCCCTTTTACAAACATATCCTGACATTCTCCTGGAAGCGCAAACCTCTTACATTGCCTTTTGGGTCATGGTTTTCAGTTTCAGTTTTATTTTCAGAGATTCCCACTTTAAAAGCTCTCCCATTGGTTTATTTTTTATTTTTTATTTTTTGCAGTTTTTGGTGGAGGCTGGCTTTGAACCCACCACCCCTGGCAATATGGCGCCAGTGCCCTACTCCTTTGAGCCACAGGCGCCGCCTCCCATTGGTTGTTATGCTTTAGGGTCGAGAGAGGAAGCTCTGAAGAATCCAATTGCATTTGCTTTTGGAAGGAGAGGAGTGGGAAGTCTCTTGTGTTTTCCATAGCTCAGCAGGCACTGATTCCTTTCTGGCAGCCATTTCTGGGTTGTGTATTTAATTTTACTTATGTCTGGTCTGTGTTAGGTCTTATAATAGGGATATAGTTTGCATGTTTTATATAAATTTTGAAAGCCATGAATCCTCATAGACTTTCCAGGAGCAAAACAGTATATCATGTGCTTTTATGGGCACTAAATAAGTTTATTTCTGTGAAGTACCTAGAATAGTGCCCAGTATTGCTGTGACACGGGTAATCTAGTCATCTAGCTTGCGGATTGTTCAGCTTCTTTGATTAGTTCTCTTGAATTCTACCAGCAACCACAAAGGGTAAAAAAAAACCTTAAATGATTTAAGTCAGATTCCAGAAAACTTTGAAGAAGTTCTAAAATTATCTACAGATATCATAAAGAATCTTGAGAGGCCATAAGCAGTGGGCAGGTGTGAAGCAGAGAGAATTGGTGCTAAGACCTAAGGGATTAAGCTTGAAGTTGCCCACACCTTGAAAAAGCATTTTAAGATGGTAAGGCCCACTTTATTCAGGGGGACTGCTGTGATTGGGTTCTGCAATAGGGGGGACAGATTGGACTCAATTCTGAATAAAAGAACAAGTGGGGATTCATAGCCCAGGAGCAGGGATGGGGGTTGGTGCATGATAGATTCCTAAGAGGATAGGGAAAGTCTTTGCTAAACTGACATAACAGGATTCTTGCTGGAAAAAATAGTTTTATACCATTCTAAAACTAAGGTCATTTCTTGGTAGACACCTGTAGTATTTAACTTGATTATAATTACCAATCCTACATGGCAGGTCAGTCTGTTCCGTTCCCTGAGGTTGCATTTTGCAGCCAGCTTATCATCTTGAAAGGCTCACCAGGAGGTTATGCTGTTTAAAGTGCTTTATAAAATGCTTTTCTGGGATTGTTTTTTTTTCTTTTTTTTTCCAGATTGCAGCTTTTTTTTTTTTTCTGGGATTGTTTTTAAAGGTTGACATAAGCTCCTGATAATGTATCAATTTTTGAAAAGTTCTAGAATAAAATTATTAGTCATAGTTTGTAGCAGGTAGCCCAGAATACTGGGTCCTTGATGATTCTTTACTCCTGAAATGGAGGGAACCCCAGAATCTTTGAGGAGAACTGACACTGCCCCTCACCTTATATGAAATGATCCATTCTCATGCCATACATAGTTTATGTATTCACGCCTTTCCATTTTGAGTGGCAAGAGTACCTTTCCTTTGTTATTTACATGAAGCACCAGGTTTAAACCCAGAGCCATCTGCTCTGTCAGGCAGCCAGCCTTGGCTGAGGTGGGTTTGTCCTCTTGAGTTGGGGTACGAGAAGGTGATTCTACTTTCTGGGGTATGTGTGTGTTTGGGTGTAGAGGGACCCCCTTATCTGAGAACATTATCACTGGAGAAGATACTGGTACGCATCTGTTAAGTGAATGGGGTTGGTGCCTGTCCAGTGGTTCTCAACCTTCCTAATGCCTCCTAATGCTGCGACCCTGTACTACAGTTCCTCATGTGGTGACCCCCAACCTAAAATTATTTTCGTTGCTACTTCATAACTAATTTTGCTACTGTTATGAATAGTAATGTAAATATCTGATATGCAGGATGTATTTTCATTGTTACAAAGGGGTCGCGACCCACAGGTTGAGAACTGCTGCTTTAGACTATTTGGATATCTTTAGTTTTCTGAAGACTACAGCTCTGCAAGTCAGGAGACAAGGGTTTTAATCTAGCGTCTGCCATAGTACTCTAGGCTCTGGGCTCAGTCACTTCTCTGGGACTGGCAGTCCTTGTTTGTAAATTAAGATTGTTGATATCTCACAGGCCTCTTCCAATTTTGAAAATTTGTTCTAAAATGGAAGAAATTCTCTCAGAATTTGCTGGGCCAGTCTCTAGGGAAGACAGACTTTGTAGTAATGGTTTGGGGTATATGGTGTCATGAAAGTACTAATATTCTTTTCACTGTCCAAGTTAGTGATTTACTGTGTAGAAAATTAGAAATGAAACAGAGGCCAATTTCCCAAAGTAAGTCATTATTTGGTGTTAATAAATGGTCATTCTAATACTAACACCTCACGCTGGGTCTGTCAAGGTAGAAGTCACATAGGTGGGTAAAATGGGTGAAATGGTAACACAGGTGTAGTTAAGTGTTGGATTTTTTCCTATCCCAAAGCCACTTCTGGTAATGCTGGCAAATTTCAAATCAGTAGTCTGAAAACAAGGTGCCGGAGGCTGAGGTCAAAGTCTGGGAGCTGTGGGCAATTTGAGTACAGCCTGTCTTGGGGAAGACTGCTGCCCCTTAGTGGCAGCAGCTTTTAATTCATATGTCAAGAATTGAACATTGTCCTGCTTTGGAAGGAGCTTCCAGTGGCTCATTCACTTTCACTCCCATCCCTTTTCCTGGAGGAGGTGGATAAAGCTCGTATTTTGGTGGTATAGTAGTTTCCTGAAGCTGCTATTACAAAGTACCAGGATCTTGTCTGGTACTTCTGCCTTAAAACAACAGGAAAAAAAAATTATTTTTTTGAGCTCAGGAGTTCAAGACCAGCCAGAGCAAGAGTGGAACCCTTCTCCTAAAAATAGAAAAACTAGCTGGGGATAGTGAAAAACAACAGAAATATTCTCTCATTATTCAGGAGGCCAGAAGTCTGAAATCCAGGCATCAGGGCTGCAGCCCCTTTGGAAGCTCTAGGGAAGAATCTGTTCTTTGTCCCTTCCTGCTTCTGGTGACCATTGACATAATGTACAGTCATATTGCTCCAATTTTTGCTTCTGTGGTCACACTGCCTCATCTTCTCTCTCCTCGGTGTAGCTCTTCTAAGGACACTTGTCATTGGCATTAGAGCCCATCCAGATGTGCCAAATGATCTTATTTAAGGTTTTTAGTTACAGCTAAAAAGATCCATTTTCTTATTTTCCAAGTAAGGTCATGTTCATAGGATCCAGGGGTTTGCTGTGGTTATATCATTTGGGGGCCACTCATTCACTCCACTGAGGTGGTTAATGCCGTTTCTCTCCATGCTTTTGTTTTTCTGCTCTGCTGCTAACCTGCTCCGTGTACACCTGTGTTCCCTGCTGTTCCCCAATGGTGGCCAGCTTGCACATAACCCTCCACAGGTTGCTGCTCCGTATTGTGTTGAGTGTTGATTATATTATTTTTAAATAGCCATTTAGTTTATAGAAAAAAATTGTACCTATTTTGTATTAAAGTTTCTAAAATATGGAAAACTTGACAGTTTAAGCTACTAAATTGCACTTAACTAGGAGTACAAGTCATTAACAGTAACATTTCATTTTGTAACATGTATAAAATCATTTTTGTTTTAGGGCTGTCTTTAATTGCTGCTCTTTATTTCTCCGCAGGTCTCAAGGATAACCCTGAACTTCGTGTGGTCCTTATCTTTGGCTATAACTGCTGTAAGATGGGAGCCAGTAATTATCTGCACCGAGTAGTCAGCAGTTTTAGTGATATGAATATCATCTTGGCTGGAGGTCAGGTGGACAACCTGTCATCACTGACTACTCAAAAGTATGTCTGGTGTACATCTGATTTCTTCTGTGGATGAACAGAATGATCTCAGGTTTTTGTTACTTTGGGTTTTTAACAAAACACATTTAAAGAATTGTGAAGGTAATAGTTCCTTCCATTTTGCAGTAGACATTAAGGGGCTTACTCAACACAATTCTGCTTATAGTTGAAGAATTAAATATTTATATGTTGTCCTTTCAGAACTTCCTAATTAGACTCACATTCTTAAAATTGAATTTTAGCATTGTCTTTTGATCTTCCCTTTGGTAGCTGTGGTACTCTTTGTGACCTTCTTATGTCACTTTCTCTGGTTCTATTTCCTCTTCTGTAAGAACTACATGGTTAAGTGGCTCTTCATAGCAAAGCTCCCTGAGCCTCTGATAATGCTTAATGCTTTGGAAATCCAGAATAGGAATAATATTAACAAGTGGCAGTTCTCCGATCTATTTGATTACAAAACCTTTTTCCTCAAGCATCTTACAGGGCTTACTGGTATTCCTTGGCACATATTTTTGGAAATTCTGTACTAGATCTTTTTGAAAGGCTTTTTGAAGCTCAAAAATTGTGGAATTTTGGGTGGTGCCCGTAGCTCAGTAGTTACGGCACCAACCACATACACCAAAGCTGGTGGGTTCGAACTGGCCTAGGCCAGCTAAAACAACAATGACAACTGCAATAACAAAAAAATAGCTGGGTATTGTGGCATGCGTCTATCGTGCCAGCTACTTGGGAGGCTGAGGCAAGATAATCATTTAAGCCGAAGAGTTTGAGGTTGTTGCTATGAGCTATGATGTCATGGCACTCTACCCAGGGCCACAACTTGAGAATCAGTCTCAATAAATAAACATTAAAAAAAATTGTGGAATTTTGATTTTTGTTACTAAGCTTTTGCTTTCAAAGGTAAATATTTGCTCTTCTATCGTGGGAGCCATTACTCCCTTTCCAGTTTGAATGAAAGTATGTGGCATTTGCGTTTCAACTAATGAAGTGGACATATATTGTATATTTTTTTCAAAAGCAGGAAAATGCTTTTCTACCCAGCCCCTAATACTTGTGAACACTAGTGTGTGTTTCTCACTGTGATTAATGTTTGGTTCTTAAAGTGTTACAGACTGTTGGAGACCAGTATCTTTAAGAGTGATGTAAATCATTCTAGTGACAGGCTGTCTCCTGGTAGTCTCTGTTGATGGATGTGGGAAAGCAAATAGCTAAATTTGGGGCCCCTGGACTGCCAGTGAGGAAGAAGGGAGAAAAGCCAAGTGCACTGAATTCCAGGAAGTAGGATATCAAATGCTGAATTTCATGCATACATATGTCTGATTCTTGGTGTCTAAGGTTATTTCCCCTCTTGTCTAATTTCTCCCATGTCTTTGTGATTACTTTTAAATTGTATACAGTAAAGCAGTGGTGACTTAACGTATAATTCATTACCTTTTTAATGCAAATACAAGTATCTCACTTAGACTTACAACATCTGCGGTACCAGACTGTTAGTGTGGCTATTTGTATACGATCTACTCTTTATACCTAATGTGGGAAATATACCTCTCAAAAGTATTCCTTATATAACACATTAACATGATCTTTATGCTATATCAGTGGGTAAGAGAAGCTGTTGAATGATCTATTTTAATGATGCCCATGTAACCCAACTTACCTCATCCCCTAGAAAGATAGGTAAATAATTCTTTGAGGTAGGAGATTGACAACATATATTAACATATCCAAAGAGGAAAAGTGAAAACAAAAAAATCAGAGGACTTTGGAAGATGGATTTTGCCCTTCACAAATTGGTTTTGCTACTAGTTAACCTTATTCTCTTCATTATGGAACCTGTTTGAGTCTTAAATTTCTTGCTAACCCAGTGAATCTTGCCTGTTGTATAATCTTGCCTATACGGTAAACATGACAAAAATGTAATGTATGTAATTGTTTCTCCCGCAGTGGGTGCTCATTACGTTATGTTTTGTAACTTTTATCAACATATTTTCTTTTGTAGGGATCAAATACTTCATTTTAAAAATACGGTGAAAATACAAAAGAATACATGAGTTTTACCATCAGGTTAAGCTGAATTCCAGGCTCGAAGAAGTAAACAAGTCAAAAAGCAATGTAATCATATAATAGACCAATGTAATCATATAGTACCTAATGGACCAAGCAAAGCTAGAACTTCTGGAGTTAACAGGTTTTCTAAATTACCCTCCCTGATTACATTTTTTAATATGCCTCTTTAGAATTTGATAGCTGGGGAGAATATTAATGATAGAAGATGAAAAAGCTTCATTTAATCATCTTTATATATATGAAATAGAAGGTTTATTTTAAGGAGGTCAGAAAAGTAAGGGCATCCACTAGAGCGTCCAGGCCGCATGCTGATTCTATGAGGACGTCTTTGCTTCTCTATGGTGTGGAATTTTGTCCTTTTTTTGTTGTTAATCAGCTTTTTTTAGTGTTTGTGTATTTCATGTGTGGTTCAAGACAACTCTTCTTGCTATGTGCAGCAAAGAAAAAAAGGTTGGACACCCCTGCACCTTCTCATGCCCCACACTGTGTTAGAAGTCTTCGTGGATGCGTATTGCCCCTTTGTATTTGTGACTGAAAAAAAATAGTGTAACTTCTCTTGAACTGCATTCTTTTAATGTATTAATTTTAATAGTTCAATTTTTAACCCTAATTATATTCCTCTTATCTGGGAAGATGAACATCAGATTAACTATAGGCTGCTAAAGTCAGCAGCCACCCATTAATGAATGAGGAGGATTTTTCTTTTCTTTTTATACTTTAGATTTTTAATTTTGCTTCATGATACAGTACTACTTTTCTTATTTCATTTTCCAGGACCCCTGTGGATCTTGATGCCACTGGTGTGGTTGGGCTATCATTTAGTGGACTCCGAATCCAGAGTGCCACCGTGCTCCTCAACGAGGATGTCACTGATGAGAAGACTGCCGAGGCT
The DNA here is from genome assembly GCA_963573935.1 of Arctocebus calabarensis. Taxonomy (NCBI): domain Eukaryota; kingdom Metazoa; phylum Chordata; class Mammalia; order Primates; family Lorisidae; genus Arctocebus; species Arctocebus calabarensis. Next base: position 19,181 of record CAUYON010062359.1, read on the forward strand.
GCAATGCAGCGCCTCAAAGCTGCCAACATTCCTGAGCAGAACACCATCGGCTTCATGTTTGCATGTGTTGGCAGGGGCTTTCAGTATTATAGAGCCAAGGGGAATGTTGAGGCTGATGCATTTAGAAAGTTTTTTCCTAGTGTTCCCTTATTTGGCTTCTTTGGAAATGGAGAAATTGGATGTGATCGGATAGTCACTGGGAACTTTATTTTGAGGAAATGTAATGAGGTAAAGGATGATGATCTGTTTCACAGCTACACAACAATAATGGCACTCATTCATCTGGGGTCATCTAAATAATACCATCTTTAAAGTGGCTTTCACAACATATTACTTTAGAGTTCTGCCTTTTCCAGAAAATGGAAACTTGGGATATGCGTATTCAAACAAAAATACTTTAGATATATGTCTGTTTTATAGCTTTGTTTGATTGATGCTCTAAGATTACATTGGAGTAGTTTTTAATTGTGTGTAACATAACTCAGACCAAAAGTTGAGAGCTTTTGTGTCCTGCACGAGCAAATACTACAGCAGTATCACACCAGACCCTGTGTAAGGTGGCATTAAATAGTTCCCTACACGGGAAATCACAAGGGGCTCCATCAGTAGGATGGAGATGTCAGACATTCCACACTGCCTGCTTGTATTGTTAGGTGATCTTTTAGCAGAATCATGAAGATATTTTTTTCTCACCTTAAGAAAGGAAAATAATATACAGATGGCTTGTTTGAAAAATTTATCTCTGCTTTTTAATTTTATGAATTTTTTCAAAAGTGTAATATTATTCCTGATTTTTGACTTATTTGGTAAAAATTAAATGTTTTGTTTTGGTACTCTAAATTTGTTCAGTTAGAAAAATTGCCAGGACTAATCAGTATTTTATTTTATGAGTAAAACATTTTCCTTTTTTCCTCAACAAAGAAATTGCAAGAGAAAAAAATTTTTTTTCACCTAGTTCTATGTAGCTGATTGGCAGACCAGAGAATTATATCGCCTTCTTTTGGTTTCATGCCAATAAACATACCTTGGAAACTCATTCAGATAGTGGTGTGCATTTCATTGCTTTTGGTGGGTGAACAAAGGAAGTAAACTAATGCATTATAAATGAAAACCCAGAATAGTAGGTATTTGTCAACTAGTCAATGCTGTTATATTCCCAATAGAATGATATTCAAGTGTGAATTTCTAATTACACAAATATCTAAATAGGTAACATGCAGATAACACCAGTTTTCTCTCTTTATCCTTTTTTTCCTTTGCACACAGTGATAACCTTTAGTTTTTCATTTAGGCCCCGTGCCTTCCAGAACAGAGACTACATTTACTAGTCACCCATGTACATGTGATAGTGTTCTGGACAGCAGAATGGAAGGGGGAAATGATGTGTGTCCTTCCAAAGTCTGTGATCTATCTCCCCGGCCACTTCTCCATTCTGTTGCTTGGAAGGTGGATCTGGTAGTGAGCCATCCTTGACCCTGCAGTGGAGGCAGCACCCCACTGTGGCAGAGAGCTACAGACAGACCCGTGTCTTTGTATAAGCTCTGCCATTTTGTGACTGGACTACTTACCTCCAGACTGTTTTATAAGAGAGAAATTAACATCAGGCTTGTGTAAGCCATTGTTTGTTTTTTTCTTTCTTTTCTTTCAGGTCTGTTGCAGGATATCCATATATTAGCAAATCCTACCTAATACAGTATGATGTAACTAATGAATGGCACTTTTGTAATGGTCAGTGGTTTGTTCTAATAGGATGGTAGCAAACCTTGCAGGTAAGTAAAACTCAAATGTATTAACATTCTTGCTTTTCAATTTTTATCACTTTTCTCCTAATTTTAAACAAAAGAGTTTTCTCTTGTTATTTATATGATAAAAATACTTAAATACTTAAGAGATTCCTTTATTTTATGGTTACTCTAAATCTTAGTTCCCGAGGAAAGTCCAAAGAAAAGTTTATCAAAACTTTTTTTATTTTTTTGAGACAGAGTCTCAAGCTGTCACCCTGGGTAGAGTGCCGTGGTGTCACAGCTCATAGCAACCTCAAACTCTTAGGCTCAAGTGATTCTCTTTTCTCAGCCTCCCAAGTAGCTGGGGACTACAGGCACCTGCCACAATGCCTGGTTAACTTTTAGTAGAGATGGTGTCTCACTCTTGCTCAGGCTGGTCTTGAATTCTTGAGCTCAGGTGATCTCCCTGCCTCAACCTCCCAGAAAGCTAGGACTACACGTGTGAGCCCATTCACCTAGCCAGGATAATTTCATATATTTGATGTCAGTGTAGGGTTCCTTTTTATAGCTGAGCCTTTTGAGCTTGTTAAAAACAATAAAATAATTTGGTTACAGGATTGCAGTCTTAGTGCAGACTAGAAAGGGGAGAAGTGACCAATAGAAACAACAATGTACTAACAAAAGTCATCCTCCCTACCTCTCAAGAGGCCTTAGGTTATGTGGAAGGAGAATAGTTAAATTACAATGTTTTAAAGCTCTGTAATTTATTACAATTTTGAAAGCCTTATCTTAAAAAAAAAAAAAAAAAAACTCAGCTCCTATAGCACTGTGGTTACAGTACACTGAGGATGGCGGGTTTGAACCCAGCCTAAGCCAGCTAAACATTGACAACTGCAACCAAAAAATAGTTGGGCATATGGAGGGTGCCAGCTACTTGGGAGGCTGAGGCAAGAGAATCACTTGAGCTCAAGAGTTTGAGGTTGCTGTGAGCTGTGACACCACTGCACTCTACCGAGGGCAACACATTGAAGAGACTCTGTCTCAAAAAAAAAAAAAAAAAGTTCTGACAAACTTTTCTTTGGACTTTCCTCAGGAACTAAGATTTAGAGTAACCATAAAATAAAGGAATCTCTTAAGTATTTAAGTATTTTTATCATATAAATAACAAGGGAAAACTTTTACTGTGAGCTGTGACGTTACGGCACTCTACTGAGGGGTAACACAGTGAGACTCTGTCTCAAAAAAAAAAAGCAAACTTTAAAGGAATAATTATTGTTTTGCTCAAAACCAAACTAAATTCCTTGAGATGACAACCACTGTGGTTCTTTATGAAACAAGAAAATGATCACTTGAAAAAAATTGAGGTGAGCACTAAAGGAGAAGTAAAGGTATATCCTTAGTGAAAGTACTGAGTGGTCAGCCTTCTCTCAGATGAAGATCAGATTACAGAATGGTTTATTGAATCAAGATACTAACAAATGGATTTTCAAAGCAAAATCATTTCTGGGGCTACAGTTTGCTGTATAAAAGACTCTATCAAGGAATATATGTACATTCCCTTTGATCCAAGTAGAGTGAAAGCCCTTAGCAGCCAAATAGAAATCTTAAGGAAGAGGGAAAGTAGAGTTGGAATTAAGACCTAGACTAGACCCACCCTGCAGAGTGATACAATGGGGGATCCAGTAAGCTGCTTCGTTCCAGTTCTCTTGATTCTGCTTATGTCTGGATCATCTCAACATAGGCCAAAGAGCAGAAGATTCGCCACTGATTCATATCGCAAATTTAGCAAAGTGAACATGTGAAGAATTACAATAGAACTAACTCACAAGTCTGAGAACTTTCTATGTAATCTACAGAAATTTTTAAGAAAAAATAAATGAGCTTTTGTTATTTTATACCCACACTGTCTGGCCTAGGGTTGTACAGCTATGAATTCAGTTTTAACAGGAACGGAAGTCTCCAGATACTCTGGATGAGAAATCATGAGATTAGATGATTGCCTTTTCAGTTGTAGAAACTGGGTATTACTTGGCTTAATGAAAGTCCTAAAATAATAAAGAAAATATAATAAGCATTAGTAATAACATCCTTGTTAAACAAACACAATTAGTACCTATACTGTGTAAAGAATGTATTATCAGAAAGTTATTTTAACATTGGACCTATATAGGGCAGAATAGTCAAATTATTTACAAAACATGTTATTTTTGTTTTATATATTTCACTTCTGCTTTTCACCACAATCAAAGACAGGTCATAAGAACATGTACTACTACAAACTACAAAACATTAGCAGAAGCCAAAAGATGTTATTTATTATTTTGGTACTAATAGTGTATGGGGCGCTTTCTTTCTTTCTTTCCCTCTTCCCTTTGCTCCCTCCCTTCCCTTCCTTCTCTTTCTTTCTTTTTAAAGATATGAAGTCTCACTCTGTCACCCAGGCTGGAGTGCAGTGGCACAGTCAGCTCACTGTAGCCTCAAACTCCAGAGGCTCTGTCTCAGCCTCTCATGTAGCTGTAACTAATCACAATTTCGAAAGGCTTGTCTTAAAAAAAAAAAAAAGCAAGCATTAAAGTAATAACTATTATTTCAGCCAAAACCAAACTAAATTCCTAACAATGACAACCATCATGGTCCTTTATCAAACAAGAAAATGATCACATGCAAAAATTGAGGCAAGCACAAAAAGAGATTACAAGGGTGTGCCCTCAAACCTGGATAATTTTTCTTATTTTTTTGTAGTGACTGGGCCTCGTTGTACTGCCCAGGCTGGTATTGAATTCCTGGTTCAAGTATTCCTCCCACCGTGGCTTCCAAAAGTGCTATGATTCTCTTGATTCTGCTTATGCCTGAATCATCTCAACACAGGCCAAATAGCAGATTTGCCATTGATTCATATCGCAAATTTAACAAAATGAACATGCGAAGAATTACAATAGAATTAACTCTCACAAGTCTGAGAACTTTCTATGTAATCTACAGAAATTTTTAAGAAAAAATAAATGAGCTTTTGTTATTTTATTCCCACACAATATAAGGCATCAGGCCTGGCCACATTTTCATTCCTTAAGCAGATTTTTTTTTTTAATATCCTTTAACAAGAGGGTACATATAATTAGGTTGCATTATTTGCATTTCTAAGGTAAAGTCCGAAGTGTGTCATATACCGCACCCCTACATTATCCCTGACAGATGGGAACCTGAACAAGCCCCATCCCTTGTCTTGGATTTGTTTTTCTCTTGTGGGCCTATAATTGCTGATCTAGTCGTTTCAGATTGGTATGGAGTACATGGTATGTTTGTTTTTCCATTCTTGAGATACTTTACTGAGGAAAATGTTCTCCAAATCCAACCAGGTAAATACAGAAGATGTAAACTCTCCATCCTTCGTTTTTTGTTTTTTTTTTGAGACAGAGTCTCACTATGCCACCTTCTGTAGAAGGCGCTGGTGTCACAGCTCACAGTGACCTCAAAGTCTTAGGCTTAAGTGATTCTCTTGCTTCAGCCTCCCAAGTAGCTGGGACTATAGGCGCCCACCACAATGCCCAGCTATTTTTTTGTTGTAGTTGTCATTGTTTAACAGGCCCAGGCCAGGTTCGAACCCACTAGCTCCATAGTACATGGCTGGAGCCCTAACCACTGTGCTACAGGTGCCGAGCCGAATCTCCATCTTTTTTATAGCTGAATAATATTCCATGGTATACATATACCACAGTTTATTAATCCATTTATGGGTTGATGGGCACTTGGGCTGTTTTCACATGGTTGCAGTTGTGAACTGAGCTGCTATAAACATTTGAGTGCAGATGTCCTTATGGTAAAATGGGTTTTGATTTTTTTTCTTCTTGGTAGATACTTTGTAATGGATTGTAGGATCAAATGGGAAGTCTACTTTTAGTTCTTTGAGGATTTTTTAAACTTCTTTCCAAAAAGTCTGTACTCGTTTGTAGTCACACCAACAGTACATAGGTGTTCCCTTCTCTCCGTATCCTCACCAGCATTTGCAGCTTGTGATGTGGGCTATTGACTGTGGTTTTGATTTGCATTTCTCTGATGATTAGGGATGATGAGCATTTTTTCATGTGTTTGTTGGCCATTTGTCTGTCTTCTTGGGAAAAGGTTCTGTTTATGTTGCTTGTCCATTGATTGATGGGGTTATTTGCCCTTTTCATGTTGATTTGCTTGAATTCTTTATATATTCAGATCACTAGCCATTTGTCCACTTCAAACATACTTTTGTTTGGTGTGTCAAAGATCAGATGGTGATATGAGGCTAGTTTCACTTCAAGGTTCTCTGTTCTATTCTGTCGATCTATATGTCTATTTTTATGCCAGTACCATGCCGTTTTGATCACCATACGCTTGTAGTATAGCCTGAAGTCTGGTAATGTGATGCCTCCAAATTTGTTTTTATCTTATAGAACTGCATTGGCTATTTGGGTTTTTTTTCTGGTTCCATACAAATCAAAGTACTGATTTTTTTAAGTTCTTCAAAGTATAATGGTGGTTTTTAACAAGAACTGCATTAAATATATAGATAGCTTTGAGTGATATGGATATTTTAACAAATTGATTCTTCCCAGCTTTGAGCATAGTGTGTTCTTCCATTTGTTAACATCTTCTGCTATTTCTTTTCTCAGGGTTTCATAGTTCTCTCTGTAAAGATCCTACACATCCTTTGTTAAGTATATTCCTAGGTATTTCATTTTCTTCGAAGCTACTAAAAAGTGTACTGTGTCTTGGTTCTCACCTTGACTGTTGTTGGCATATATGAAGGCTACTGATGTGTGGACATTGATTTTATATCCTGAGATGCTACTGTATTTCTGGATCACTTTCAGGAGTCTCATGATTGAGGCCTGGGGTTATTCTAAGTGTAAGATCATATCATCTGCAAAGACTGAATGATTGACCTCTTCTGTTCCCACTTATATACCCTCAATAACCTTCTCTTGCCTGGCTAGAACGTCCAGAACTAGAATAGTAGTGGCGATAGAAGACATCCTTGTCTGGTTTCACTTGTAAGTGGAAAAGCTTTCAGTTTTACACCCATTCAGTATAAGATTGGCTATGGGTTTGTCATAGATGGCTTTGATCAGTTTAAGAAATGTGCCACCTATACCTATATTCTTAAGTGTTCTTATCAGAAAAGGATCTGAATTTTGTTGAATGCTTTTTCTATATTGAGAGGATTACATGGTCTTTGATTTTGCTTCTGTTTATGTGGTGAATTACATTTATGGATTTATGTATGTTGAACTAATCTGCACCCCAGGGATGAAGCCCACTTGATTGTAATGTATAATTTTTTTATATATAGCTGCAATCTATTAGCTAAGTTTTTATTGAGTATTTTTGCATCAATATTCATTAGTGAAATTGGTCTATAGTTCTCCTTTTATGGTGGGTCCTTTTCTGGTTTTAGTATTAGGATGATGTTTACTTCATAGGATGTGATAGGGAGGGTTCCTTCCTCCTCAATGTTTTGGCATAGGTTCTGCAATATAGAAACAAGCTCTTTGAAGGTTTGGTAGAATTCTGGTATAAAACCATCTGGTCCAGGACTTTGTGGGAAGGTTTTTTTATTGTTAACAATTTCAGTGCTTGATATTGGTATGTTCAGGAGTTCTATTTCTTCCTGGTTAAGTCTAGGGAGGTAGTATGATTCCAGGTAATGGTCCATTTCCTTCATGTTTTCAAATTTCTGGGCATAGAGTTTTTTGTAGTAGAGATAATCTCCTGTATCTCTGTGGTATGTTGTAGTTCCCCCTTTTCATTTCTGATTAAAGTTATTAGAGACCTTACTTTTCTGTTTCTAGTTAATCTAACCAAAGGTTTATGCATGTTATCTATTCAAAGAACCAACTTTTTATTTTGTCAGTCTTTCTGAATGGGATGTTTTGTTCTCAATTTCATTTCATTGTGATCTAATTTTGGTTATTTCTTTACTTCTGCTAGGTTTAGGATTGGGTTGTTCTTCCTTTCCCAGTTCCTTGAGATGATTCATTAAATTGTTGATTTGTGCTTTTTTTTTGGATGTGGGTTTTTTTTGTTTGTTTGTTTGCTTTTGGTTTTGAGATAGAGACTCAAGCTGGGTAGAGTAGCATGGCGTCACAGCTCACAACAACTGCCAACTCCTGGGCTCAAGTGATTCTCTTGCCTCAGCCTCCCAAGTAGCTGTGACCATAGGCACCCTTCACAATGCCCAGCCATTTTTCGGTTGGAGCTGTCATTGTTGTTTGGCAGGCCCATGCATGTGGCTAGCACCTTAGCCACTTGAGTTACAGGTGCCAAGCCTGGATGTGGGCATTTAATGCAATAAATTTCCCTCTTATAACTGCTTTTGCAGTATCCCACAGGATTTGATATCTTGTGGCTTTACTGTCATTTTCTTCAGAGAATCTAATGATTTCCTTCTTTATCTCCTCCTTGACCCAGCTGTTGTTCAGCATAAGGTTTAGTTCCCATGACTTTGGGGATGAAAGGTTTTGTGGAGTTGAGTTCTACTTTTATTCCATTGTGACCTGAAAAGATATAGGTATAATTTCTATTTTTTTTTTTTTTAACATTGTTAAGATTTGATTTGTGGGCTCGGCACCTGTGGCTCATAGGGCTAGGGCACCAGACACGTACACCTGAGCTGGCGGGTTCGAATCCAGCCTGGGCCCACCAAACAACGACAGCTGCAACCAAAAAATAGCCGGGCGTTGTGGCAGGCACCTGTAGTCCCAGCTGCTTGGGAGACAAAGGCAGGAGACTTGCTTGAGCCCGGAACTGGAGGTTGGGGTGTGGGGGGTGGGGGGGGGGCGGGGTGCGGGGGGGGGGGGTGGGGGGGGGGGGGGGAAGAAATTAAAAAGTTTTGTTTTTGTGTTTGGTTTGTTGTGTTTTTTAAAAGATTTCATGTGTTAAATTGGTTTTGTTTAAAAAAAAAAAAAAAAAAGAAAAAGAAAAAGAAAGAAAGAACAGGAAAGAAATAATAAACTCAAGGTTATCTGGAAGTTTAGAATATAAACTATTTTGTAATACAGTTTTGATTTTTTCAGAAATTAGGTCCCAATTTTGTTCTTAAAAAATAATCTTCTCTCTCTCCCTCTCCCTTTCCCTACCCCTCTCCCTCTCACAGAACTGTTTAAGGAGGACTCTTGCCAATAGGGCAGGGCACCTAATTTAAGGGCCTTCCTGTTTGTCTGGTTTAGATCTCCACGACTTTCCTAGGTACACTTGCAATGAGCTAGACTGTGTAAGAGCACAGCTTCCAGAGAATCTCCCCGCTCCCCAGCCCTTCCAGTGAGATGGTGTTCCCTACAATCTTCCTTAATAGGAATTCTGGAACCACCACCGAAGTTCTTACCACCACTTTCTTTCACATGCATTCCCCAAGATCCTTTTTAGTTTTTGACAGATATAGAAGAATGATTCGCTCCTTATCCTTACTAAAGCTTTTCCAAAATGCCTTCCATGTTAAAGGGATCTTAAATACAACTGCATTTTCCTAACTAGGGTTCTGTACATGAACCAAGAAGACACTCCTACACAAAACATAGAATGCAGGTGGGGAAAATGTGGGGTGGGTGGCCACACACAGAGAAACGAATCTTCTGGCTGCTGTTGTGATGGATCCAATGTCATGATGGGTCCACTGTCCAGTTCTGTCTTAGGTGACGAGCAGTGGATGAGGACAGTACGTTTTCGGACAGAACTAGCTCTTGTTGGGCATTCCTTTGGTTTCATTTGTTCTTGGCTGCAAAAGTAGGTGTGGTTCCACCTCTCTCAGAATTTTGTAAGACCCCAATACTTTATAGGAAATTCCATTCTGTTCTAATAAACAGCTGACTCTGTAGGCTGCAGTTAAGACTCCTGATTTATGCAGTTATTAGTACCAAGATGACTGCAGGAAATAGACTCTCAAGAAGGTGGGAATCTGGGATTGATCTTCTGACTCTATTCAGCTTAAAACCAATGGAAACTCTGTTACCGATAAAGAAGGTAACTGATAATCCATACCATGCAGGAAAAAATGTTCATTGTGGTTGCCTTGAGAGGCCAATGGTAGTATAAACAGCTGACAGGTTATAGGTACATGAAGGGTAAACATAGTTTATTGTTCTAACTGGGACATGGTTGGAAATGAAAGGGATTGTCATGAATAATTCCAAGATAATAATAATACAAAACCAGGAAGGTACCAGGAAAACTGGGCGATATATGGTCCTCCTAAGTATAGTGACACCTTATACGCTAGGCTAGACTGTTTCTTTCCCATTTTGCTGGACGGCTTATAGAAACTAAACAATAGCTCAAGATTTTAAATTCACATCTCAAGGCATGTTCTGGAGTTTCTATGAATGATGGAAAGGGATTCCTTACCTCTTGTCAAAGGACTCACATAGTTGAAAATCAGACACAGGTCTGACCCTGCAAATTGCAAACCTGCACTGCAGGTGAAATTTATACCCTTGCCAGGTCTCTTATATAAACATAAAGTTGGAAAGTTATTCATTACAAAATAGAAGAACTTTGAACTTCTGGGAGGACTTAGACAACTTTAAGAATATCAAAGTCCGAAACCTCATTTAGTTTTTCTTATTCGTAGAAGCAACTCCTGTGAAATGAAGCTATTTCTGCCTTGCTTGAAGACCCGGGATGACCTCATCAGAAATGGTTATCTTGCCAGGGGGTACCAATTTTACTGATTGCCATTAGGTAACTAGAGGCACATGCTGGCATGTCCCAGGGAACCAATTGCAGAGTTGAGTCTGGAGGAATGAAATTGAAAAACTAAAATAAAAATTGCAAAAATTTTTCTAAATGATACGACAATAGATTTGTGAGAGTATATGTGAGAATGGATTCTGAGGTGTGAGCCCAGGGAGTGAGGTGCATAACTTAAGATTGGGCTGAATTTTCTGATATGGGTTCTTTTACTAGAGATTTTAGATTGAATGTGCTGCCTAGAGCACCTGAGAGTGTTTAACAGTTTGCTCAGGCATACACTAAAATGAAGTGGAGTGATTAGAAATTTCTTGATATTATATAGAGAAAGAAATTTAATAACTTAGAGAATTGGGATGTAGGAATGAGTTTACTATGTGTGAACTGCTCTTGCTCCCCAAACCATTTTCCTCTGTAAAGGCCCAGACACGTGCCCTTTGTCATAGCACTAAGGAATACATGGAGACATAGCATTAGCGCTTTTGAAACATACTCTAGTGGCAGTCCTCTGTGGGCTATTGATGAAGGTAGGAGAGGTCACCTTTGAAACAGGATCCTGGCCTCCACAGGGATGCTGAGATGCTGGCAGGGCAGAGCTCAGGTAGTGACACAGGAATCTGGAAAGGTTGAAGGGCAGAGTGTTAATCAGATTAGGCTAAATTTGTTAATAAGAAACTGATCAATGACATGCGATACTGGACAGTCCACTGAAGTGCTTTGATCTGTATCATAATGATAATGATTAATCTATTATAGATTGATATAAAAATCCTTACCTGAGCCCTAGTAGTGGATTCTTAAAGCGAATCTGTTCATTACTCAGATTGTTTGAATGAAGAAGAACTGCTTAAGAAAGGGTCCTTGGTCTTTCTGTCTAATGTTGTGCATTATCATGAACAATTTTATGTGTTTCTATTGGGTCTGTGCTTTTTGCATCACTTCTGGTATGTTCTGATCTTCTCATAAAGAACCTACACTGTCCCGTGGATAGCTTTACTACATAGTAGATAGGCATGGGACCGTCACTCTGTAATTGTTAGTGCTACAGAAGTGTAGACTGAAAGATATTTGTCTGCCTGGGAGGTCTAGAAGTAAATGGCAAGTAAATTGGCAAGTAACAAAATGAAAGTAACATTTGACAGGAGTAGGAGTTAACCAGGCAGGTGAGCAGAGAAGGACAGATGTGTCACGTGGAAACACATAGGCACAGACTTGGTCTGGTATGGAGAACTGTGAATATGTGCATTTGGGGAGACACACAGGAGGGATTTTTGAGGATTGAAGAAGCTGGAAACTGTGACAGAACCAGAGCTCAGTACTCACCTAAGGACTGAGGAGCTTGACTCAAGGCAATGGACAGGCTCTTGAGAGCATTTGAAGGATTTAGAGCATGGTGTGAAGGTGTAAACAGAACAGAGACAAGAATGCCAACTAGGAGATTATTGCAATTGTTTAGGCAAAAAATAGTAAGACCTAAACTAAGACAGTAGAGTAGGACATAGGAGCTTGGAAAGTACCAGGTCAATGACCAATTGGCAAGTCACACATGACGGCTAGGGATGTGATTTGGAAGGCTGTGAGAATGGGTGGTGGTGTCTGTCTCTGGGTCAGAGCACAGAAATCAGAGGGCCCCAGGGACAGGTCCTATAATGGAGGTCCAAGCAGGCAGTTGGGTGTATGGATCTGTGACAAAAAAAGACAGCTATTTAGAAATGTAGCAGACGCTGCTCGGGCCCCACCTGTATTCTTTTGGCCCTTAACCATTTCAGTGCATTCTGGCCCATCTTTTCACTGCCAGTAACTGTCTTCAGGGGCTCTTTTACCCGAGTTCCTGGCAGGCTGGAAGTGCTGAGGAATGAATGGCCTCTGGGAGGAGCCCTCAAACAGTGACTCTCAGGAACTGTGTTTGAAAAGCCTAGGCCATTCGCCCTTTCCCTGGGGTAACTCTAGAGACCGTTTTAGACTCTTTCCTGGAGTTCCAAAGCAGGACTAAGCTCTTTTGACCATTGTGGCATCTTGCTTATGGACGTTCACTTTATGGCTCCCTTCACTTTCCCATCTCACTTCCATGCTCCCCCAATGGTTTCCACCAGGATAAACTACTTGCATTCAAAGCCCTGTCTCAGGATCTGCTTCCGAGGAAACCCAAACTAAGATAAGTATTAATAGGCATATGGGGAAAGGTGAAAACTAGTTAGTAGTGATGGAGAGATAAATGAGATGACTCAAGAAGGACTCTGTCCTGTATGGAGGAGGACGAGAAGAACAAATCTGGAAAGAAGCCCAAGTCGGCGTAATCAGAGAGGAAGAAGGCAAACCAGGGAGAACTAGTGTCCGGAAATGCAAGGGGTGGGGGAAAGTCTTTCAAAATGAAGGGAGCAGCCAACCATGTCTGATGCTGGAGAGAGATCAAGTAAGAAAAGAACTAAAAGTATTTAGTGTTTATTGCTTTCCTTCCCAATAGGAAGTCACTGATGAACATCACACTCTGTGGAAAAGAGGGCGTGGAGCCAGCTCAGGGCATTTATTCCCCTGATCTTCTCCCAGAGGGAATACCGTGGACCAGGCACACCCTTTCTCTGAGGTCCTCTGTTCCTTTCAAAATGGCTTCTCTGCGCGATGTTCTTTCATTTCAGTAACTTCTTCCCCTGTCACCTTGGACTCAGGGATGCCGACTCCAATCCTATAATGCCCCAGCTGGCTGCACTATCCCTCATGTTATCCTTTGCCCTGCTGGAAGCTTTATAAATGGCCTCTTTTAAAATAAACCCTCCTTAAATTATCGTAATTTGAGGGTGCCATCTCTTTCCTATTGGAAACAGACTTATACAGAGTTTTAGGCAAACTGAAATTTATAAGTTGCTTTGTTTGTTTTACATGTAGCAGTTTTACAGTTTTTCAAAAAGACATAAGGTAACAATTTTTATTTTTTTGAGGCAGAGTTTCACTGTGTCACCTGAGGTAGAGTGCTGTGGCATCACAGCTCACAGCAATCTCAAACTCTTGGCCTAAGCAATTCTCTTGCCTCAGCCTCCCAAGTAGGTGGAACTACAGGCACCTGCCACAATGCCTGGGTGGTTTTTTTTGTGGCAGTTGTCATCATTGTTTAGTTGGCCTGGGCTGGGTTCGAACCTGCCAGCCTCGGTGCATGCAGCTGGCACTGTAATCACTGTGCTACAGGCACTGAGCCTTAGGGTAACAATTCTAATAAGATTTTAATAAGAGGGAAGAAATGACCAGATCATAGGGGAAGGCAGTGGCTCTGAGATTTTTGTCGTTTGTTTTGCCTGGGGCAACATGGTAGACAACAATGTTCACACACCTAGTACACTCCCGTGGAAATGCCCACACCTTGTTACCCTGGGTCTCAGTTTCCAGAGATCTATAACCCCGTCTTCCCTCAAGAGCCCTGGCTATGGGTAGTTGAAACATGGTTCAGGCTATAGACAAGTCCCAGGGAGTGAACTAGGGTTTTCTTACTCAATAAAGCCTAGTGGAAGGTGAGTGTGATACTACAGGGCAGCTCTTGAAGACTAATTTAGGTAAACAGCATACAGAAATCACTGCTGACAAGTTGCATGGGCACTCCACTAAGTTGATTGCCTCTGTAGTTGGGAGTCTGTGGAGTAGGAGGAAGGAACCAGGGTACAGGGAAAGGTTAAAGGAATACGGTAAAACCTCTGTAGTTGACCACCTCCTTAAGTTGAGCTAATTTTCATAGACCTGACAGGCACTACTTGTATGTATCAGTACAGTGGCTCTAGTTCCTTATGTTGACCACCTCCGTATGTTGGCCAGTTTGTTACAGTCCCTTGGGTGGTCAACTTACAGAGGTTTGACTGTGCTTACCAGGGAGCTGAGTATTCAGATGCTCAATAGTGTTACAGGATTCCCTTGAGTGGGTGGGGGGAGAGGGACAAAGAAGCCTCTTATCCTCCCTCCCTGGAGACACACAAAAGGAACACAACCTTCTGGGCAGAACATTGAACAGCTGTCCCTTCTACGTCTACCCTTGACCTCACACCTCAGGGCTGCAAAGATAATTAGTGAGATAAATCGACCTGGTTTTCTAGGGGACTCTTTGAAACGACTTGCTCTTGTTTCAGATTTCTCTTTGAAAGATACAACTTACAATGTTTGCTACGTGATACTTTTGCTACTGAGATCAACATTTTATATGAACCAAATAATCCTAAAGGGAAATCTGTAGTTCCCAAGAAATGGAATTTAAAATGGAATTCTGATGTTTTTATTGAGGAAAAATACAGCAAGTATAAGTGGTTAGATTTAGTGGATGTGAGTTATTTCTCAACACATGTCACTCTGATGCTGGCATCTAAATGTCCATAAATCCTCTGGCCTCCTGGGCTCTGTCTTTAGTTGACTGTCCCAGCAGAGTGCCTGGAGTCCCTTTATGAGAAACAGTCTGCTCCCAACAGAGCCGGGAAGGCCTGAGATGGGCTATTCACCCTCTCACTGGGTCTTCTTGTTCTGATTTCTTGCCTCTGGCAGTTTTTAGCCAGCCCTCTGGCGGCCTCACCTTCCCCTTTTGCTCTTAGTTCCTGAAGTGACTGCCTTAAGTTGGCAGAGTGTCACAGACTTTGATTCCAAGTTGAGGACTAGCAGGGTAATTACAGCCTAGGGCGGGAAATAATCCCCCATTCTCTGTTCATGGCAGTTTAATGCTTATTCATGTCACTGGCCCGTGTTCCTCTTTTGGCCCTAAACTTTTAGCATATTGAAGACCTCCCTATGCTCCCTCCGCCCCAATTCTTTATGTTTCTGCCTAGTCTTAGGGACCTACAGACCCTTCTCTCCCCAGTCCAAAATGAGAGGCTTCAAATTCTTTGTTACTATGTAGAATGATTTTTTCTTCCTTTCTTTTTTTTGAGACAGAGTCTCAATTTATTACCCTGGGTAGAGTGCATCATAGTTCACAGAAACCGCAAACTTTTTGGGCTTAAGTGATCCTTTTGCCTCAGCCTCCTCAGTAGCTGAGTCTACAGGCACCCACCACAACTCTCAGCTATTTTTAGAGATGGGATCTCGCTCTGGCTCAGGCTGGTCTTGAATCCATGAGCTGGGACAATCCACCAGCCTAGGCCTCCCAGAGTGCTGGGATTACATGTGTGAGCCAATATGCCTGGTGTATTATGTAGAATGAGTTGATTCTTCTTTATTGGAACTCTTTTAGGGAGATTGGACCCTGAGAATCTCACCCTCCATGACCAACATGCTCACTTTGGTATTGTTCTTACAGAATAGAGCCTTTCTTTCTTATAAGAATTCCTTTTTTAAATAAGCCATTCAGTTCAAACTGCAGCCAGGTTAATTACAACTCTTTCTCTATCCACCGTCCAGCCAGCTATCCTGTTATATGTGTAAGATAGTGTTTTACAACTATCAAAAAACATAAAAGATGTTTTAAAAAATCTGTAAGTTTAGGTCATAACAGGTACAAGCTTGCTCTTCAAAGTAAAAGTGATCACAGAAAAGCTTAGAAACATGAAAAAAATTTTTTTGTTCTTTGCAAAATATTTGGCTATAGAATGCATATCATCAAAGTTTTTGGTTAAGGTGTTAAATTTTATTTCCAATTATATTGCAGAGATAAAGCGTTTCCCAAGGTGTTCATCTTTATCCAGCAATGGCATCATTCTGAGCAAAATTTGTCTCTGGCCTTAGAAATTTGTTGCCACCTTTGTACGAGGTATGAACCTAGAAACCTACTCAAAAGTCTCAGTCTTCTCCTTAAACAAGGCACGTTCCATTTCCACCTTGATGAATCATTCCAGTGAGATCTGAGAATCTCCTTATGCGTTATTAATTTTTCTGCTCTTGGGAGGGTGCAGGGTCCAGAAAATATGCTCTGAAGGTTTTGATAAGTGTCCTGACCTTAATTAGCCCTCAGCTCCTTTCTTCAGCTGCTGTGCCTTTGGTTCCATCCCTTTCCTTGTTGAGGACGTGCATATTCAGCCTGAGCCTGATTTGCCAGTACGGCCCTCTTTACAGTGACAATTCCTTAGTGCAATTCCTAAATTGCCCAAATTCGCTTAATGTTTAAATGCCTGTGGGAAGAACTCAGAACTTGCTGGCCTTCTCCATTCGTTTGTAGTTTGCATCTATTTCATCTTCCAGCTACAAAAGAATTGTCCCATTTGTTTTCAAGGAAAACAGCACCAAACTGGCCCCAAGTGCAGGAGGAGGAGGTTGCAGACTGATGTAGATTTTGAAGCACATATTATTTAGAAGGCCCTCTTTAGGAAAACGGATATAAAATTATAAACATAAACTAAGCATAAAGGTCATTCTCTATTAAGAAAGTGAAAATAAATTATAATTAATTAAAAATTCAAAAGTTGCCTGTGTTCAAAATAGTTTATTTTTTACAAGTTTTGCAAAAAATATACGATCATGAGAACATATACTAGGGGCCCTTTCGGGGCCATGGAATGAGTCTGTATAAATGTGTGTGCATGAATAAGTGTGTGTCCACACATTTAAATATGCAAGCATATATTAACCTCAAATAGAGGTTTGATATAATGCACCCTTATGGAAGCTGCTTAGTCTGTGAGCTTGTTGTCTTCATGTCTGATGGTAGAAGTTGAAGTGTGAAGGGTATGCATCTGGGAAGGGAGGATGCATGTAAAGTCGGGGAGGGCAAGCACTTTCCACGCATTGTAGGATGTTAGCAGCGTCCTTGACCTTTAACCATGAGACAGTGTTTAGTAGCAGTCCCTTCCCTACTTGTAGTGACCAAAAGTGTCCCCAGACATTGCAAACGTCCCCCAGGAGACAGAAAAAATATTCCCAGTTGAGAACCACTGGATTTTCCCATCAACTCACAGGCATGAGGCCCCCAAAGTGGCTATGTGGCAATCTCAGCTTCTAGTTGAATAGAATTGTTTTTCTTCTTGGTAGAAGCATTTCTTCCTTTGGAAATAGGAAAGCCAAACCAGCCAAGATTAAAGTGGCAGGCATGGGAAGCAAAACCTTTGTCAGTGAGTCCCTGGGGGTACTAGTGAGAAGGCTGCCCCTGTTTGTGTCCCTTGATTTCCGGATTTAGGAGTCCCAGTTAAAGGAGTCAGGTTGCTATTACCCTCTGCCACTTCTGCTTACAATACCATTCTTCTTCCCCTAAATAGATCACTTATAACTCAGCAAGGATCTTTTGTTTATAAGACTCAGAAACCCCACAAGTTCACATAAGCAAGAAAACTTAGTCTCAGGGCTGTGGCATGGATCCCAAGACTCAGCTAGGCCTTCCTGGGTGACTGGATCCAGCCTGGAATGGCCTGGAAGAAGTGACTTTCTCTCCCTTGTTGTCTTTCCACCTCTTTTTCTTCAGTAGAAGAGTTCTCATCACTTCTTCACTTGTTTCATTTTTTTTCTCTCTTCTGTTTTCTGCACACGGCTTTTTTGTGCCTATTCCAAAACAGCCGCCCATTCTCTGCAGGGCCTCCCAGTTCACCTTCCGCGGAGCCAAATTCAAGTCAGAGAGAATCTGATTGGTCAGCTGTGGTACCGTCAGGGGTGCTAGGGCAGTGATTGGTGAAGTTAATGAAATCACCTTGTTCTTGGCTTTGGATCTGCCTCTTGTAAGAATCAGAGGACTGGCTCTGAGTTTCTGCAACTCCTCACCTATCAAGTTCCTAGTAGATTTTTTACCTGTGCTGTCCTGTGGGGGACCAAATTCTACATTCTTCTGTTGGAGGAAAATGAATGATCGTGGTCAGCAAGTCCCTTTCCTCTTGAGCTGACAGGCTAGGGTAGGGGGTTGGGAAGACCTTTTCAGCCCAGGTCCCCGTTTCAGAAGTCTGTGGTGCTCATGGTGCCCAAAGATGCAGGAATTCCAGCCTGTCTTTCTCCTAGAGCCAGTTCCCAGTGTCTGTAATGTTCTGGGCCAGTTTTCCATTTTTTTTCCTTTCATTTTACAGTTGTCAAAATCTAGAAGGCTGTCAGTTAAGAACCCCTGTGGTAGCAGACTATAGTTACGATTATTCCTCTGGATTTTAGGGAATAAAATGTTTTCAAAAACAAATCTGGGCACCGACATATGGTTACTAGGTCTTTATTTTGTCACATAAGATCCATAAATCATCATCATTTAATGTTAGATTGAAAACTAGTAAATTCCCATTTTTATAGGTCAAAACAGTTGAATAGTGGCAATTTCTTGTGGTCTATCTAATGTATTAAAGCATATCTCAAGTTGAAATATGCTTTACATCATTTAAAAACTATAGTTTTAGGACCATTAATGAGCTTTCACAAAATTTTCGAGTGAAAATTTCTTTTTTCTATATTTTATTTTTTTATTGTTTTTATTATTAAATCATAGCTGTGTACATTAGCGCAATCAAGGAGTACAATGTGCTGATTTCATATACAATCTGAACTATTTTCATCAGACTGATTAACATAGCCTTCATGGCATTTTCTTAGTTATTGTACGAAGATATTTGTATTGTGCATTTAGTAAGGTTCGCCTGTACCCTTCTAAGATGCACAGTAGGTGTGGCCCCAACCCTACCCTCCCTCCACCCCAACCTCCCCCCTCCCCTCTCCTCTCTTGCCCCTTTCCTCATATTCTTGTGCTATAGTTGGGTTATAGCCTTCATATGAAAGCTATAAATTAGCTTCATAGTACAGATGAGTACATTGGATACTTTTTCTTTCATTCTTGAGATCCTTTGTAAAGAATATGTTCCAGCTGGTAAAGTCTCCATCTTTCTTTAAGGCTGTGTAATATTCCATGGTATACATGTACCACAATTTATTAAACTATTTGTGGGTCGATGGGCACTACAGACACATGAAAAAATGCTCACCATCCTTAATCATCAGAGAAATGCAAATCAAAACTACTTTGAGATATCACCTAACTCCAGTAAGATTAGCCCACATGACAAAATCCCAAAACCAAAGATGTTGGCATGGATGTGGAGAAAAGGGAACACTCCTACACTGCTGGTGGGAATGCACACTAATACGTTCCTTTTGGAAGGATGTTTGGAGAGACTTAGAGAGCTAAAAATAGACCTGCCATTCTATCCTATAATTCCTTTACTAGGTCTATACCCAGAAGACCAAAAATCACATTATAACAAAGACATCTGTACCAGAATATTTATTGCAGCCCAATTCATAATTGCTAAATCATGGAAGAAGCCCAAGTGCCCATTGACCCACAGATGGATTAATAAATTGTGGTACATGTGTACCATGGAATACTA